>JBBMKC010256107.1:0-10082 GCA_037834085.1 Bipalium vagum | reverse complement strand
TATTATTATTATTATTATTATTATTATTATTATTATTATTATTATTATTATTATTATTATTATTATTATTTTAAATATATTTTAAAGATATATTTTGAATGCTTTTTAAAACAAATAGATTTTGAAATGGATGATTATGAAATCATATCTATTTCAAGTGAATCAAACCAGTCAAGCAATGAGAACAATGATTTGGAAACGTCAAGATCCATGAAGAGTAAAGATGGCATTCAATGGCACTTGATGGAGGCAGGTATAGCATCTCGTGGAGAGAAAAAATTCCAAAATGTGAAGTGCTTCAACCCGGGTCCGACGTCATATTGCTCAAGAGAATCAAAGAAGGAAATCATATTTCAGCATTCCGGTTTTTTTCAGTGAAGCAATGATGCAAAATATTCTAAAATGTACAATTGCGGAAGCTTAAAGCGATAATAACACATTGGCAATAACATTGGTTGATTTAGACAAATTAATTGGTCTCATTATTGCTAGAGGAGTAATTGGAGGAAGAATTTTACCGATAGCACATATGTGGGATAAATCTTGGGGGTGTCCAGTATTTAACCAAATTATGACACGTGATAAATTTTCAGATATAATGAAAAACCTGCGATTTGATCTCCAAGGTGAAAGGAGAAAGAATTTGGAAACAGATAAGTTTTGTTTAGTTTCTAACCTATGGAATTCATTTATAGAAAACTCTCAAAAAGTTTATATTCCTCATGAATTACAATTGAAATTACAATTGACGAGCAGTTATTGCCCTTTAAGGCTAGGTGTATATTTATCCAATATATGTCAAACAAGCCTGATAAAATTGGATTAAAATTTTGGCTTGCTGTTGATGTTGAAAGCAAATATTTATGTAATGGCTTTCCACACCTAGGCAAAGATGAAACAAGATTACCCACTGGTTTTTTTTATCTTTATCCACTAATGTTGTACTAAAATTAATGAGTCCCTTTGAAAACCGAGGATATAACGTCATTTGTGACAATTACTTTATTTCCTTGAATCTTGCTCAACAGTTACTGCTGAAAAAAACTACCATTGTTGGTACAATTCGTTTAAATAGAAGAGAATTGCCTGAATTAATAAAGGTAAAAAGACCTCTTCATGATACATTAATATTGGAAACATCGAATCATATAACTTTAACGTCATATCAGTGAAAAACAACCAAATCTGTTGCCATTTTGAGCACCGTACATCCTGATGTCATTTTTAAAAGGCTAGTAGTGGAAGATGGCCAATGCTTGTTTTTTATAATGTTTTGGACTTCTCCCTGATAAGTGCTTGGATAGCTTATAAAAGTGTGTGAAGCAGTACAATTTCTCGTCGACAGTTTATCCATAAAGTTTGTGAAGATCTCACAGGACATTCTCCATTAGATAAAAACCCAAAGGACAATAATGACTCCGGTCCATCTGAAACGAAGAAAAGGCGCATATGTGCAACAACTAAATGCATAAATAGAACAACAGATCGATGCCAGATGTGCAATAAATTTATTTGTGGAAAATGTTGAATTAAAAAATGCAAAAGATGTGTTTTGAAATAAAAATTAATATAAAACGTCAATTGACGCACTTTGTGTTTGTAGGTAATTCATTTTTCTCGGGTTTTTCATTTCAATAAAAATTATTTTAAAATAAATATTACAAAAAAATTTACAATTTATTAAAAATTTAAATTAAGCACAGTATAAAAATTCAAAAATTAGAAATCAGTTTAAATACTCACAAAAATAATTTTCATGCTAAAAATAAATTCAATTAATATTTCGAAAAAATATTATTCAATAATAAATCGTGTTCTAAAATTTTGTTTCAATAATAATTGATTAAATATGACGATAATTCGAAAATTGAATAATTTTTTGAATTATAGGCAAAAATGATAAAGGAAAAAACTTAAAGAAAATTATCATTTGAGAAATTTACAAAAGATTTGCTGTAAAATTCTGAGCAATTATCGGAGCTCGGTTGTGGAAATGAGACAGAAATGCAGCCCAAATTGGAATAAATATCACTATCGACCTGGTGGGCAACGGTGGTCGATTGTAGTACGGATCAAATGATTTCCCATTTTTGATGCTGCTAACGGGGATCACAAACAGATTTATTCAGAAATTACACATTTTCCCCTCAATCTTTTAACATTAGCAATTTTCACCTGGTTAAGAAAAATATTTCGTTGCTATTTTGCTTTGATCACTCCATTAAATGTAAATAACTAACAAAGATCTACAATCTATTGAAGTAAGGTATTTAATTGGAAAAAAATCATAATGCTTCCTATGTTTAATGGAAGTGCACAAATTAGATAAAATTCCAATTTCCGCTTTACAAATATCGACATTGTAGAGGGTAAATAGATTCAGAAAACCGATAAATGGTTAATTGCTAAAAAATCATGAAAATTTCAAAATATAACGATTCAGTAGATAGGCATTTAGTTATACCGTAGAAAAATAAAAATCATTTATTGGGTTCGTTAAATTATTTCATTAGATTTTTTCCTTAATAATTTTTTAAAAAATTATTTTAAAAAAATTATTTTAAAAAAATTTTTATCATTTTTAATTTTTATTTTTTTTAATCGTATCAAAGATAATTTTTGATCGAGTCGGTCAAAAAAAAACATGATACAAAAATTTTTTTTATTCATATAAAAAATATTTTTAAAGTAAAATTTTACAATAATTATTTTATTTATTATTTAAAAAATGATTTATTACATTATTTAAATTAAATGATTTATTATTATTTTTATTTAAATTTTTTCAAAAATAATTCTTAAATATTATTTAATAAATTAAATAATAATTGTAAAATAAAATATTTTTTTATTCATATGATGAATAATTTAAAAATAAATTTTTAAAATAATTGATTTATTAAAATTTATTTTTATCTTTAATTGAAAAATTATTTTTTTGAAATTTAATAATAAACTATTTGTTTTTAATTGCGAAGATCGAAATGATTTTTAATATTAATTTAGAAATGTATAGTTCTTGTACTTTTAAGAGATAATTAAAAAAAAATGTTTTCCGAAAATAAATTGTTTTTAAAATTAATTAAGAAAAATTATTTTCTTACGCTTATTTATTTTACACTTGAAATCTAAAAATAATAAATAAAATTTCAAAATAAATTATTATGACAATTTTTATTGCAATTAATATTAAAGTTTAGTAAAATATTTTAAATTAATTTAAATTAAACAATGATTAGATTTTAATAATATAATAAAATATTTTGAATTTTTAAAAAAAAACATGAAACCTACATTTTATAAATTAATTAGATAAATATAATATTAATAATAAAAAAGGTTTAATTAATAAAAGTAAATAGAATTTTATTATTTTCTTATTAAATAATTGGTTATTTATTATAAAAAATTTTAAAGTAGAAAAGAAATATTTAAAAATTAATATGATATTTTAAACTTATTTTTAATTTGTAGATAATAAATATTTATTTTAAAATATAATAGACAAGAATTTTTTATGTTACGGATTATCAAATGAATATTAATTAGATAAGCTATGTATTATTGGTTTGAAAGTCTAAATTCAACGAATAAATACAACATACAAAAATAAAAAAAGATTTTTTATGACTGAAATATAACAAATTTAATGAATAATTTCTCGCTGTTTTTTGAATTTCCTCACCTTATGGTCATGACGTCATCGTGATAAAAAGTGAATGACATCAACAAAAAGTAATTATCAATTGTGTACTATTCTCTTCACTTGAAACATTTGTTTCAATAAGGTAATTTTGAAAACACCTGAACAAATAATAATCTGAAGTAGCAATATTAGGTGAGTATAGTGGGTTCGGGAAAGCATTCCGTTCTAATTTCTTTAATATTTGCTATCTGATTTTTGAAATATTGGGTTTGAATTGCCAAAATATTTAAAACAATCTTTCACATTTTTTTTAGTGACAAACAAGATTCCAAATAGATTGTTGTAATGTTTTCAAAGTTATTTGAAGTAATTTATTCTTTCCAAACTTCATACAATAATTAGTGTCGAGTATGAATTTCTTCAGCTGGCATTTAAAATTATTTTTATACAATCGTTTGAAACAACAGTGTGAAATCAATACATAAAATATTGGGAAGAGACACAAAAACAAAATATATCATAAATTGGATTTAAAATTTACAAATTATTATTATTTATTATTAAAAAGTTTTTAACAATAATTATTACAAATTAAATTAATATTTTCACATTTATTTTTAATTTTTAAAAATAATACTTTTTTATAATTAATTAACTAAAATATAAAATTAAAAAATATTGCTAATGTTGCAAGTTAATTAAAAAAAATTTTATGGATATTTTCTAAACCATTTTCTAATAAATAATCTTCCATCACCATCATAATAAATTATAATTTTCACTAATTATTAATTATCTAATAAGCGACCTAAGTGATTTATATAGATCATTATATCGGATCGATTATGTTTTAATGGAAACTTTGTACAAATTTTCTAACAGCGAATAAATAAATAAATAAATAAGTCGTTTTAATTTATCATTTCTCAGTAAATAACATCAGAAAGTGATTTACAAATATTTATCAAAGGAATTGGAGCTTTCATAGTCAAATATTGCTTGCATAATCTGATATTAGTTTTGCATTTTGTTGACCTGAATAAATGGAAATATTTGTCTTTTTGCTTTTCGTTTTTGTCTTCATAATTGGCTTGATAGGAAGAGGTTTACTGTCTGGAGGAAACTGCAGCTGATTTTTGTTGGTTAATTTTTTAACAATGTATATGGGACTCGCTGACTTATCCGTCAGCGTGGTTTGTTCTCCAACAGTACCGATCATATCTTGATAGAAGTACTGTGGATATTGGGAGGACTCGCAAAACCTTGGATCCTTTTCGTTTGGAATGGATAGATTTGACAATGGTAAAGTTGAGTGATACCGGTTAAGAGTATTTGAATCCACTGTTTGTAGGTTATACAAAATGGGATTTGTGTTCATACTTCTGCAAATATATTACTTTTACAAAATTATAACATTAGTTTAAAATAATGAATTTTTTATTATTATGTGGATCAAAATCGAAAATTATCATGCTTTTATACTTTATTTTCTATTTTGCCTTTGTAACAATAATATATATTATTTTTATCTTGATATCAATGATTGATTGAATTTTCATGATTTTTATCCAATAATTTTTTCCAAGTACATTTCATCACAGACTAATTATATTATTATGTTATTATAATATTCTTATTTCTTATGCAACATTATTATATTAATACTAGTGCGAGGAACAGTCAAAGAGTTTCGGGAAGGAGGAATATGGAAAATTTTAGTAAAAAATAAAAAAATTAATCATTTTAATACTATATTACCTGTATCTGATAATAAAAATCGGATTTGTTTAAATAAATATTTACATTTAAATATGGCACACAAAGCGGTAAATATGAATTTATCAATGGAAAACTTTCAAGCAATGATTTTATATGATTTCCGATGCTGATTGCCACAGCAGCCATGTCTCATTCTCCTAATTTTGGCATTTTATGATGATGCTTCATCGAAAACTACAGTGTATCGATGGGTTCATGAATTTAAGCCTGGACGCGTCTCCTTGGGTGATGATTTCAGAGAAGGTCTTCCAAAAAAAATAGTGTAACCGATGAAAATAATGAAGTCATTCGGAAATTAACTGAAAAAGATTGTCGGACAACATCGGATGAAATTCAGATATCATTGAAAATATCTCTGACTTCAATCCATTCTATTCTACAAAAATTAAATTCTACAGTTGTACATTAATGATAAAAGAGGTTTAAATGACAGTAAGGAATATTTATACTTATTATTTATTATTTTCCCCTGAAATTAGCACCCAGTTTTAAATTATTTTTCTTTTAATATCTTTTAAAATTTTTTTGAAATAATAATGATAGAAATATTTACCAAATATTTTATAGATAAAATATTATTCCGAGTGTGGAAAAATGTATTGTTTCATTGAAAGAATTCTTTAAATATTGTCATGTCTTCATACGAGATCGTAAAATGTTTTTATATTTTTATTTTGACAATCTTTTTTAGTTCCATGTTCTTTTAATTCTACTACATAGTACATATATATTTGTTGACAATATTTAACGTGTGTGTTGTATTTTAATATATTAAAAATACAATGATAAATATTACTATGGTGATGCGAAAGTTCATCCTCAAAATTATTTATTTACAATAATAATACTACTCTTATAAATAAAGTTCATCAGCTTCAATGATTTTATACCACCGATCAATTACATCTCCAAATTCAAATCGGTGTGGAATTTATCATTTCACCTTACATCAACATAATAGAGCTGAATGTCTACAGATAAAGGCAGTGAAAGGTTAGCAGCCGTGCTGATAAATTGGCCTAGATTATCCCCGAATTTAAATCCGATCGAAAAATGTTGGTAATTACTGAAAACAAAACTTTCCAGAATGAAATCAATTTCATTTGACGATCTGCGTATTAAAAGGACATCACACTAAGTATTAATTCTTTAAATAATAAGTGTTCTAAATTCAGTTATGTAAACGTTTTAGTAAATAGTTTATAACTAGACTATTTTTAATAAATAACAAAAAATCGAAGTTATCAGTAAATTGTGATCAGCACAGTCAGTAGAAATATTATATGATATGTATTAATACAATATATAATATCAAATATAAGAATTATAATATATAAATAATAATACCGGCAATAATAATATTTACGATTATTATTGTTATTAATTTATGAGTAAAATAAGGAAAGGTAACGTGGACAGAACAGAAAAATACCAACCATATTATTAATAAATATGAAAATGAAAAAATCAAATTGTTGGTTTTATTAAGTACCTCTCTACCTAACCTTAGTTAGATTTAATGATAAAAGAACAACAAACAATGCTAAACAATGAGGTATTCAAATTTAACCCAGAAAAATCGATTGCTGAAGTTGTTTCAGGTGCACAAGGTTGACTAAGCGTTGGACTTAAATTGGTTAAGAAGTATTATTAAATTTTTAAATATCAAATATAAAATTGGTTATGGTTTTTCACAAGAAAAAAATCGTACTCATTTTTACTTATCTTTGATGATTTATTACTCGATTGACTGTCAGGAACTGATGTCGAGTAACATGACTCTATTTCGTGATACCGTGGCCAGAAATTGGCTTCCTAAATGGTAAAAATAAATAAATAAATATGTATATCTCTGTTGTTCTAGATATCATTCATTTGGCAGGTTCTACATATACACATGAGCTCGATAAGGGTCGCAGGCACTTGGAATTGATGTGATAAAGACCTTATTAATTTAAAGATTTGATTTTTTCACTCAATAATAATTCTAATAAACATTGTAAAAGTAAACTGATCCCGTATATTCTAAATAAATCAGAATTTCACTGATGTGTTTAGAAGGTCACGGTCTTATCATTTACAGTTTTTAGAAAATTATTTTGATACTTAATTATTCATTTGCACGAAACTGTCTTACAATTAATGTTGCTTCTGGGTTTTATCAAAGGTCCATGTATACATTCCAAGCCTGCAATAACTAAGCAAAAAACTTATCTAGCAAACGAGCCTCCTGGGGTGGATGTGCATTGGCATCATTTTCCATTTTGGTTTTCTGTAGTTTTGATTTTATTATTACCTCTAATATTGAGGTTATGGTGATATCTCACTTTGTAGGAGTTGAGATAATTAAACGGAAAAGAATATCATATAAATTCAGAAAACTGTTAATTGGGTCATATTTAGCCTAAAGTAATTTAATTTTCATTTTTATCAATATTGACAATTTAAAGGAACATTCTGTTTATTTTTATGATAGAAAGATAGGGGTAAGGTAATAGAGTGAGAATGTATGAGAATTTGGTGAAATTAAAATTGCGCAGACGGTTTATTGTAAACTAATGATTTGACTCATGAATTTGATCAGAGTTATATGCACATGGAATTGAAGTTGTGAAGATCTTATTCAAATAAGGTTTGATTTTTTCCCTCAAATCAATAAAAGTATATTTTAAGAATATTCTTGACCAAAAAATTAAGCCTTTATGATCTTAACCGTTATTATATTTCATTCTCGTTTCTTCGATAGGATAAAAAACTCACTTAGATAAAACTATTATTTCAGACTATTAATTAATAATAAATTAAAAAACAACAATAAAAATCGTTATTTTTTATTCAGTTTAATCTTACAACTTTAAATTTGGTTAAGATGTTGGATTATTATACAATCAAGAAAACCAAATTGATTGATTTTGCTTTGAGTACATATGAAGAATCTTGTTTACCGTGATCCAATTGTATCATTGATCAGTTAAAATTAGCACTTTGCATTGAAATAAATGAATCTATTTTGGGAGGAGTAATTTTTTTTGTTAAGCAAGCATATTTTGAATACACATTAAAACATACTCTATTATTATTGGTTACTGAAATAATCCAATTAAACTCTTTCAGTTGTTTTACTATTGATGCTTGTATATATTAACCTACGCTACAGTTGTTTTTAATATTTTATTAATAAATTGGTTAAAATATTAAGTATTATTTATAAATATTGTATATTTAAATTCAAAATGTAAAAATGGAACAATATAATTAAGTTATAATTATTATTTTTAATGGTAAAATAAATCACCTTAAAATGGAATTTGTTTAAAACATCACTTTGTGCCTTGATATCAAATGGCTGAGGTATCCAACTATATAAATTTGGATTGCAATGACAATCTGAATTAATTAATGTTGGCTTTGTATCATGCTGAAGAGGAATTTCCGGACTTGATGGATTTCCTGTATTACGCCGAAAAATTAATTCAAAATTAATTTTAAATAATTAAAACAAATAACTTAATTTATTATTTTTAAATTCTTTTTTGTTTTAATTTGTGTAAATAATTGAATTAGGTATTCCTTTAAAAATTTTTGTACACATACCTTGTATAAAAATCAAAACTTTTCAAGATCTTTCTAACGATTATATAGTAAAATGATATTATGATATATATTATGATTTTTTTTATTATTATTTTATTATTATTATTATATTTTATTATAATTATTTTATTTTTGTTATTATTTATTAATTTTTATTACTATTAGATTTATGATTATTATTTTTATTTTATTATTATTATTATTATTATTATTATTATTATTATTATTATTATTATTGTTATTATTATTAAAGAAATAGATTAAAAATAATTAAAAAATATCTGTAAATTTTCTAAGCAAAATATATTTAATATCTTTCGGACATTTTCAAAGATAATAAACATTAATAACAAAATGCAGAAATAATCAAATATAAAAAATTATAATTAATATATAATGGAAATTAGGGTAATAATCGAAATTTCGAAACAAAATCAATTTTTAAATTTAATTAAAATTCTTTTGAAATTTCAGAAACGTCTTTCGAAGAGATTAATTTTATGAAAAAAAATAAAATTCCTAATTAAATATTATTTAATTAATTTTAAATTAAAACATGATTGCATTTGTTTCGCGTCTAATATTTTCAATGAGATTTCGCCCTCTGTGTGAGATCTATTACAAAGTAATTGTTCTTATTTTTCTCTCGCGTTGAAATATATTTTTTTATTTAATGTATTTATGTTTTTTTACTTTTCCTTCTTCAGACATTACTTAATTCTAAAGCAGCGTAAGGCTTTAAGTGTTTTGTCCGACTTCTAAGATACATTCTGTATAAAAGTTCTATTTAAGGTATTACAGGGGTACAATTTTTTAATTTTAATTTTATTTTGTTATTTTTTTTAAATTTAAGGAAGTTAATTATAATAAGAAGTGTTCTCTGTTATTTTTGTCAATGTTCTGCTGGACTACGAAATTAAAGACATCTAAATTTGGTCGTTCCAAAAGACCTTAGCTATTAGGTTGAGGCATAATGTTTTGCCGACTTTTAGTCATCATGTTTAATGACATGATATTGTTTGAAATTTTTCATGCAAAATTTATTTAAATATTTAAGATAATA
>JBBMKC010256096.1:0-10082 GCA_037834085.1 Bipalium vagum | reverse complement strand
AACAATTGTAATTATTGATTTTACTGAATTATAAAGATTACGTAAAATCTTTATAATTCCTTATAATAATAATTATTTTATTATTATTTCTGACCCTCTTGCGGTCTTAATAATTAATTGATAACAATCAATTTAAACCCTATTGTGGTCTCTACCATATACTTTACAAGGGTTGGCAAGGATGTGTCTTTGGCTAACCCAACAATACACAAAAATTTGCCAGATGGCAAATTCAATTTTAGCGCATCCTCATTTTTGCTCCTTTTATCCGTAGTTGATAGGCTAAGTTTATCTTTCCCTGTTGTCTGAAAAAGTTTTCGCATGGACGTTTCTGACTAAATAAAGTTTCTCATGCGGAAAAACATTTCATGTATCTTGATGTCCTCGCATTTGATGGTATATTGAGAAACTTTATATAATTTTAGTTTTTATTTTTAGAAATTTTGGATTTCTGTGGAAATTTAAACAAATTAAATATAAAATATTGTATTAAACAATATTGAAAATTAAATAAGATTTAATTTCAAAGATAATAAAGAATTTATCGTATTTGCTTTTATCTATCAAAATTATATATATATTAAAAAGGGTCCGATTAGCTATATCATAATATCCAGAAAATCGTATTAATCGACTTGAATCAACCGGACAAAGAGTTTCATCAATTACAAAGAATTTCCTGACATCGGAAGGAACTGAGATTTTGTAAAGTTTTCTAAGTGGTTATTTTGCACATTTTTTCTGATCTTTTTAAAGTTATAATATTCAATCTTTTCTTTTTATCTAATATTGTAAACTTGGAATTTTTTTATTTACAAGATGTTAGACGTACACCTGTGCTATTGAATAGAATTGCATTTATAATGGATCTTAATTTTATTTAATGGAATAAATGTCAACAGGGATGGTTTTATACTAAGGTTTTTTGAGTAATTCACTTCGGCATTTTCACAATAATGTCTTAAAACACGTTGGACTGCTCATAAATTTAATCCTTAAAGAATACTGAACGCCACAGGGTCTCGTGATTGTCCTTGAATGAAAACGAATCAAATATATATACTTTGAATAATTCTTCAGTAATTATATTTCTTGGCAAATCAATTCAAAAATAATTAACTTTGATAACTCTGTAACAAATTTCTGGAAAAATTTACATAATTTACCTTACTTAAAATACAAGATATTCAAGTGTCAATTATCTTATCAATAACACGTTTAATGAGAAAATAATCCTGAATTTCCCTGAGTGGCAGTAACTTTCTCAATATATCCACTACTCAGGAAACAGTACGTCAATAAAATTTTAATTATTATTCTTCCCGACCCCCCTTTCTGTCCTTTTCCCATATTCTCTTTGGATGTGCCTTTGTGTGAACCCAAAAATCTAATTTTTTTAAAAAGTTTTACAATACAAACGAAAAAAACCATATAAATGTCCATTAAAATGGAATCCATGAAAACTATATAATGGTATGGAAATATTATACTTTTGTACCACCATCACATCTTAGGAATGAAGTAATTGATTGAAATTTTAAAATTAAGTTTTTTTATCAGTGAATTATTGATTTTATATAATTTTTGATTTTCTCAATTTTTTTTGAAAGTTTTTAAAATGTAAGCCAGTTTATATTTTTCCTCAACTTGAATTAGAGTATAGTATTATCATAACAGAATTTTAGATTTATCTTGTTTACAATTGATTTCTCTACAGTTTGAAAGTAACTCAAAAATTTATTTAAAGTTATGACAAATTAAGAATTTTCAATTTTAAAATAAGGAGTTTAAAGTTGAATTAGCTATAAAGTCATTGAAAATAAAATAAATATCATTTCCAGCTTAGTAACCCAGAACTTTATGAAATTCTTCAGCACTTTTACCCTTAACATCTTTCTTCATCACTGTAACTGGAGCTTGTGGGTATTCAGTTCCCTTTAAATAATTCTAAAACAATAGATTGACTACGTACGTTATTAATGAAAACGAAAATAACATGAGCATAAATTAGAGCATTTTGGCGTTCAGCATCACTCGCTTTTTGGCCTATATAGACATAAATAATTAGGCCATTGTCGATAATGAATACATCCTGAAATATTAGTTGACACAATTTTTTAATAAATAATTCGTACATCTTCAGTTATATTACTCTTCGAAACATTCCCTGACGCAATCTTCTCAAATTTCATTGATCCACTCTGATCTGAAATCCTAAATGTACATTTTTCATTAAAACTATAAATGACATTTATTCAGACATTTATTTTCAAGTGATAAGAGTTTCCAGAATTTGTTGTTTGAAAATCCTAGACTTTATATACTCCAGTTTGTATATTCAAACCATTTTTTATATTTATTTAACATTTTAGTGTTATACTTCGAATTATCAAAATGAAAATTTTCATAAATCCTTTACA
Organism: Bipalium vagum; assembly: GCA_037834085.1. Taxonomy (NCBI): domain Eukaryota; kingdom Metazoa; phylum Platyhelminthes; order Tricladida; family Geoplanidae; genus Bipalium; species Bipalium vagum. The sequence goes on along the minus strand of JBBMKC010256096.1, from coordinate 7,662 downwards.
TGTTTCCTTTCAAGATTCTAGAAGACCGGTAAGCACATATGTATCGAAAACAGTTAATTAAGTAGCAGAATGTTAAAGGAATGGAATTTCAAATTGAGAGTATCAAAGCGATATATGAAGCATGGACATTTATATCTAGGCTTAAAAGTTGTAATTCCAGAAAATGCCAAACAAGCACTTAACTACGATTATTGTGATGCTTTCCAAGAAAGAGATTCTGCCATTACACTAATGAAAAAAAGCTATTGAATTTTATTCTGAAATTCGTAAAAAGAAACCTTTAAATCAATATGATGATATCTGGTCGAAAATAAAAAAGTTGAAAGTAACGTTAAAATTTCTTGTTAGATATATTATCACGGCATTATATAAAATTTTCTGCTTTTGGTTTGTGGACATTGTTATTTGAAAATTAATTGGAGATACGGGGATTCAACCTTTTACATGCGCATGGACTGCTCTGACCGCTGAGCTATATCTCCAAACTACTTTTCAACTTATTTCACAGATCTTATATATAATTGACTTATTTTGATAAAGACTTATAGAGTATTTATTTATTGATTGATAATTATTTCAAAAACCCGGACAGTGTAACTTGTAAATCTTGTTTCACAAAAAATAGTACGATTTATTTTAACTAAATTATAGATATCCATTTTAAAGAACCCTTGAAATGAAAATTTGCTACGGAATCCCATTTTAATGTAATCCTTTCTCTGTCTTGATATCAATTTTTCTCTGCACTGATTTGAATATTCATTTCAGGGTGGGTCTCGCCTATTTATTTATCATATTTAATATAAAAATATTTAAATAATTCAAAAAGTTTTATTAAAAAAGATTTAAATTAATTTTTTTTAATGTTACATGTTCGAAGGAAATTACCTGAACAATTGTTTCTCCTTAACAATTAATTTCTTGTGGTTCTTGTCATCATCTTCGGGTTTGGAGTCAGATAGGTTCTTATAAAACTCATGAGATGGACTAAGATCGTCTTCATCCAAAACTTCAATTTTTAGCTTTCCATTGCGATCAGTATTTAATTGCTGCGCAAATTGCTGAGCTTTAAACTTCTCGTCTTTATTTGCTCCTTTTCCGATCCATTCGAAGATATGTGTTCCAGTATCATAAATGAAGACATCATCCGATTTTAGATTTTGTTTTGTCGCGGAAACCTAAAAGATTTCAAATTACTATTATACTAAAATAAATTATTAACCTCAGAAATAACTATATTGCGTTTTTCACCTCGGAAGTGAAGTAATCTCGGCGTGTATTCTCGAGTATCAACATGCCGAAATCCACTTTCACAACCTCCTTTAAGATATCTGTAAGAGAAGTGAATCATTTGACTTTAATTTGTTATTTGCAACCAAGTTTTAAATATATTCAATTTTTCTGTAATAGGATTCTTAAAAAATTATGCGTACCACTAATAAAGATGCAAAATACGATTTTTTTCTCGTAAAATAATGTCAATTAATAAAAAAGATTTTCATTCTTTTGAATCTTTGATTTCTCTAAAACAATCCGAAATTTAATTTTTTTATTGAATGTCCCTTTTTCTGAATTTTCATCGAATGATATTTTTAATAGGTAATAGTGTATGAAATGCATTAATTTAATGACAATTTTAAACTTTATTCTCTGCGAAATTTTAATATAAATTACCGTATTTGCCGGACTATAAGCCGCACTCTGACAGTTTTCCACAGCATACAAAATTAACGTATAAGCCGCGTTATTAAAATATGAAACGTGGAGTTTAGAACCATTTCAAATAAACAGTTGAAAAGAAATCTACTAGTAACACTAAATAATATACGATCGTATTTATCAAATTATTTTATTAGTTTTGTAAGAATTCAAAAGTTCCATCATACTCAGAATTCTTATCAGTTACTTCATCTGAATCCACAGCGGAATTTTCTGTTTTCTTTAAAATCGGCAGGAAGACGTTGGGCTAAATTAGTTTTGTACCGAATTGAAAGATTATCTCGTTTCATGAATCTGGTGCACCAAGATTGTGTTTCTGTGAAATTCATAACTCCCATTTCTTTAGCTAATGTATTGGCTTCGAACCGCACAGAGACTGTTGAGATGCTTCTACCGAATTATAGCATTTCAAGGAACAATTTTTAAGATCATCTTCAAGCTTTGGCCATCTTGGAGTGTTTCCACGAAAACTTTTACAAGACTTTTTAGCCTGTCTCAGCTTATCTTCTTGCTTCCTCCATCTTCTGATCATTGACTCATCAATCTTAAGTTCTGCAGCGGCTTTCCGATTTCCATTATCTTAGCTAATTTATTTCACTTTTATTTTCCATCCTGTGGTATATGATGATCATTTCATGGCTAAAAATTGAAAACATTTATTATAACGCAAATTTCCTGTAAAACATAAACATATCGCAAGTAATTTGCTACATCGTAAAAAACGTAAATTATTATAATTGTATATTAGACATTTTAAATGAGATGTTTAAAGACTATTTAAACAAACATTTTTATTTTTTATTGGAGTCAGGAAATTTTAAGAATTTTTAACATCAACGTATAGGCCTCATCGGACTATAACCCGCAACACCTAAATTATAATATATTTCAGGTCTTTGAGTGCGGCTTATAGTCCGGCAAATTCGGTAATAATCTTGTTTTAATATTTGTCATAAATACATACTTTTAAATAAGTAAGACATTAATTTATATTTACAAACTAGTTTACGGACTATGGGAAAATTGAAGACTCGCAGTAGGAGATCCAGTACGGCATAAACTGCTTGGAACATGAAAGATGTTTTTGGTGATAGTGCGCCTAACCAAAGCACCATCATTCGTTGGTTTACAAAATTCAAATCTGGTGATTTTAATCTGGCTAACCTGTCCGGAGGAAGACCTGAAGCCAAGGTAAATAATAACGAATTGGATGCTGTGGTGGAAAGAAACAGATCAAAATCTACCACAGAATAGATACAGAATTTCTGCTGTTGTGATGTAGGCATTCTATCAACGCACATTAGCTTGAAGAAATATGGAAAAAGCAAAATTAGGAGTAAGTGTTAGGAGTAAGTCTCCAATTTTTATAATTTTTTTCTCCAAGATTTTTATTATTTTGTAAAATTATATTATAAATATAATTTATTATATATATTACATTTTAAAAATTGATATTCAAGTTTTTATTAAACGTATTTTATGAGGTAAGGCAACAACATAATTATGAGTTTTAGATATAAAATATTTTTAAGTAAATTATAAATTTCCAATACCTTTCCCTATTTCACAAAAATGAGCGTTACTTTTTTTAAGTGACATAGATCATAATCAAAACAGCATTTATATATTTTTTTAGATATTATAATCAATATGATCAAAAATTTGTTTTTAAAGTATGACTGAATTCAAGTATGTCACTAGAAAGCGTTGACAGGGTTAAGTAATAATCAATAATTTTCAATCATAACAAAATCGGTTGTACACTTATTTGTTCAAGTCTATTTTATAATAAATTGTTTACCAGAATTTTTGTAACAATGAATGTAGTGTCTTATGTATTTGACCCTCTTGATAATATTTATCATAATTAAAGAATATTATATTAATAGATTTAAAATAACAAGTGTAGTCTAAAAGTATTATTATTATTATTACTTAATTAAAACGGAAACAATGCTCTTAGAGATTATATTATACTTTTTAATCATCGCAAACTATTCTGGTTCTGAAACATTTCTGTTTGGGAAATTAGAATGTTCTATATATTGGTAAATTTTTTAATTAGAACTTAGAAAATTGAATAGAAAAAGTAGAATTAAAATATTCTAACCATATTTGCAACTTTTAGATCGATAATCTTTTATAATTTGTCACGTACATTTGAAAGTAACAAATGATTAAGATGAATGATTGCGTTCTATGATCTTTTAAATTACGCTTTGTTAATTAGTGAACAAATAAAATTTTCTAACTTTTTAAGTTGATTCATGAGAATATTAGATGTATTGATGATAAGTAACGTTTTGAAGGTGATATTGTCACAAGAGGAAAATATATTAATATCAAGCATTTAACCCACATTTGCATTTAATTAACCTCATGACTGTTACGAATCGTGATAACTTAATAATTAAAATAATAAAACTTACATTAACTGAGGAAAGTAGGTCTTAAACAACTCCGATTCGTAGTGCTGAACTTCTCGATGTTGTACTGGCTTGTCATCCAGCAGGTTATCTAATTCCACAGTCTTATAAGCAGCAGTACCATATTCGTCTTGTGTTGAATATTTCCCAATCCAGAAATGGACATCGAACAACAACTCGTTCTCCTTTTTATAAATCTAAGAATTTTCAACTAAACATCTTTTCTTTCAAATGAAACCCACATTCAAAACTATGTAAGAATCACCTTCATAGAATTCTCCGTATTGTTTTTTTGGCCATTCCACAACTTTAAATTTCTTAAAAAATAAAATGTGAGCACATGAAATTAAACCTGAATTTTTCAACGCAATTCAGAAGATTTTTCTTTAGTTTTTCAAGTTTAGTCAAGTATTATTTCATAATAGCTAGTCCATATTGATTGAAGAAAAATATTTAATTTTTACTTATACTTATATTAATATTCAATTTATATTTATATTAATTTATTATATTTTATTATGATATTTTATTTTTTACACTATTGATTTTTAATAATATTACTATTAATTATTATGAATAATTTAAAACAAAAAAATCAAGATTTTTAGATTTATTCAACTGTAACTTTTCAGATTAACTTGATACAGCATTGATGAGCTAAAACGTGAATACAAAAATATGTTTCTAGTTCAGTTCGATCGACACAGTTTTAGTTCAGGTAATTATTGTCATAAAAATGTCGCTCAATTAAAATAAATTGTTCAAGTGTAAATGACACTGCCTACAATAAAATTTATTTTACATAATATTTGGTTTTAACATTTTTAGAAAGTTATTTCATACCAGTTTATTTTACTGAAATGATCTGTATTTTAAAAAAAATTTTGATAATATTACCGGATCCATGATAAAATACTGGAATGTAGTGAAGATTAGTTTGAAAAATGGAGACTTCACTGTTTTTATTTATTTAATTCGGTTGATGTATTGGATGGGAGAAATTTTTTAAGAAAACAATAAAATTAAATAGAAAAAGTTGAATAAAATTTTTAAATCTTTTACCCTCCTTTTACATCGAAAATCTTTCATTATTTAACACGTAGTCATTTTTAAAAATGAATCTTTCTCAAGAGTTTTTAACATATTTTCAGAAGAATAAAATTGATTTTGTGCGAAGATTTGTTCCCACAGATAAGACATGGGATCATTACTACACCTCAGAAAGCAAAACCTAATCTAAGCAGTGGAAACAACGGAAATCTCAACCTATAAAAAAAGCTTTCACCGTTAAATCTAATGGTAAGGTTATGGCGTAAAAAATGGCATCATTAATGAAAAAAACCAGTTTTGCAGAAAAAAAATCATTTTTCATCAAGATAATGCACGCCCACATAAGACATTAATTACCATGACAAAAATCAATGAATTAAAATACTAACTTCTTCAACCTCTGACTTTAATCTGTTCTCAAAATTGAAAATTTTTCTTGGTGGAAAGTGCTTTTCCATAACAGAGAAAGTTCATGAAGCGGTAAATCATTTATTTTGAAAACCTTGATGAAAACCACTTCCGAGATGGCAAAATGGCCTTAGAACATCGTTGGCAGAGGTGCATTAATCTTAAGGGAAATTATGTTGAACAATAAAATTTGTTTATCTTTTTTATTTCACGAACTTTCCAAATCACCTTCGTATATCACTGGACAATTTTAGCCTTTTTTAATCAATTAAAATCTGTAGGTGCCAGATAAGGCCTGTATCTTTACTACCGTTCAATCTTTTCCGGGAATTCATTATCGTTCTGGATACACGGTCTTATACGTTTGCCAGGTTTTTTCAATGTCTTGCTTTAACCTGGTTAATTAATCATAACAGAGATCATTAGCAATCGTTTTATTTTAACACACTTCATAATAAAATTCAAATTCTAACAGACACAAAATAATTTTGCTTGATGTCAATCCCTGTCTTGCTACCGGTTATTGATCTTTCCCTGACACGAACCATAATCTAGTTCCCACGTTATTGACATAAGTAACCATTATTTCGTTGTTCTAGACAGGTTTCAGAAATAATGTACTCTCGTTTTTTATGTTAGGTTTTCCAGAAACAGATTTGTGGTATGTTTGTAAGGGAATATTTAAAATTTTATTTTTATATTTCAACATAAAACGTTAACATATAATTAAATATATTCAATTTCAGTGTTATATAAATAAGAGTCTTTTCCCCATCCAATAAGAATACCGCGATTATTTAATTTTACTAAATAGATAATGTATGCACTAAAAATTAAACAAACGAGGAATCGAAGTTAACTAAATGTTTGGAATAATTTTTAAGCAATAGAGAGGTGTCACAGATCAAGATTCATTTTATCAAACGTTTATTACGGTTATGTAACTCTATTTACGAACACATCCAATATTTTCTTTTGTGTTTAGTTTCGGATATTTTTAATATTTCTTTTTCAATCAACGTGATGTTTGATAATCACTTTAAACCTCGTAAAAATTTCAAATAATGTTTCTTAAGGTTCTATTTATTATGAAATTTATTATTTATTAAATATAGCAAACCAATAAGCATTACTTCGATTCTCCAAACAAATAACTCTGGATGATTGCAATGTTTTGCCGTATTCCAAGCCGGTTCCGTTTCAGCTGACGCTTCTATATTTCAGTAATTATATGATCAAATCTCATTATCTTACTTTTCACTTTTCTGTCCTCCCTAGAACCTATCAATTCCACATTTGAATCTTTCCAGTCGTACAATTTTTGTTTCTGCATATCTTACAAAAAATGTTCAATACCTAAAGTAAAGTGCAAATCAAATAAAATCTGAAATCAAATTGATCAACCTCTATTTATGTTCAAGCGTACAAAACAATCAAAATTATTGATCACTGTCTCAGTAAATACTTTCTCTCACACCATTATTCCCACGGACCAATGGGTGAGCAACAGCCAGGGTCATGAGTGACTGTGTGTATTGTTGTGATAGCTAGAAAATTTGTTTGCCTTAAGTCTTCTATTCTTATATTAGCTAATGAAAATTCATTTCACAAATTTCATTATCACTGTCAATTATCAAAGGTTAATTATAATTATCAGTTTGAATAATTTATTTACATATTGAGCTTTGTTTAATAAACTTTGACTTTATAATCAGCACGATGAATCGAGAAAATTTTCATTAAACTTTCAAATGTTACATTTTATTAATAATTACTATTAATACTATTAATATCAGGTTGTCCCACATGAAATGATGATTTTCTGTATAATAATTTCAATGATTTATTAATCAACCAATTCTTATTATTAACATTGTTATAATATATCAAATTGAAGCTTTAATTTCGCTCTTTCATTTGATTATAAAAGTAAGCAGTTCAATTTATAATTACACTATATTTTACATTTTATAGGACATGGCTGAACAACATATTCGCATTTGTTTACTTTACGAATTCAAACTTCGCCATAAAGCATCTGTAGCAACCAAAAATATTA
>JBBMKC010256085.1:0-10084 GCA_037834085.1 Bipalium vagum | reverse complement strand
AAATCTTAAGATGATTTTCGTAATTTATTGCAATAATTCATAAGCGTTTAATGAATAAAATTGTACATCATACTTTGCTTGATTTTTATTTCTTTCTTAAACTATAATAATTGGTAATTTGAGATGTAAATTTGTCAAAATTCAATATCTTTGTGTGAATGTGATATTTTCGGTTTTTACGTCATATTTTTATAATTTAATGGTCATATTTCTGTATTTTTTTGGTCATATTTTAGGGTCATATTTCTTTGTTTTTAGGTCATAAAAATCAGTGCCCTAGTTATGACACATGTTTCGAACTATTTATCAGTTCATATAAATTTTTCATTTGTTTAAGATAGTAAAAATAAGAATTTTTCAAAGTCAACTTATCTTTTTTTTTCATGCATGAATAATTTTAATGCTTGCTGCTTTTCTTCACGCTAGCTACTTTCCAAATTTTAAAACAAAAAGGGTTAAAGATTTTTCAACTTTTGTAAGAGTAAAAAATTAGTTAACAAAGGTTATCGAAAGGTTATTGTTTAAATATAAGTTTAAATAAAATTATTTAATTCTTTAAAAATATATAATTTTTATTAAAATTATAATCTCAAAATATAATTCAGAATATAAAATCTAATTTAAATTTCACACACACTTCATAATGTTGTCCTAAAAGTATATCATGATTATATCCTCTTTTCTCTTTATATCTTGTATTTTCTTTGAATTTTTTATCTTTGCAATCTTCTTTCTTCTTTCATGATATCTTCTTGTAGCTCTCTCATCCTTTTCTTTTTATTTGAAATATTTGACTCCTAAGAATTCAATTAAAAAAAATTTAAGTTAAGATATTTTTTCAATTTTGTCTCAAAAAATGACAATTGAAATAACTGAGGAAAAATTACAAAATATAATTGAAATAGGAAACCTAAATATATAACTTTTAACAGAGAAAACTATTATTTAAGTAAAGAAATAATTAATGAAATTAAGGAACAAATTATTAATCAAACCGAAGAACAAAAATCTAGAGGAGTTTTACCATTAATTCCAATTCTTGGAGCAATCTTTGCAGGTTTAAGAACAGCAGGTGGCGTAACTCGAGGAATTGCTACAACAGTTTAAAAAGTGAAAGAATCTCAAAAAATAATGCAGAGAAAGAAAAGATAAAATTGGAGACAGAAGTTGAAAATAGAAGTAGGAAAATTGAAACCGAAACTATATCACAGATAATGAAAAGACCTTAAACTATTCTCGGATTAGACTATGGGTGGTCAATATGTGCAGGGTTTTCCGGAAATACCCCCTCAGAAAAATCATAAAAAAATATAATCCCTTTACTATAAAAAAATCCCTCTACCATAAGAAAAAATCCTCTTCAATACGTTAAATACTTAATACAAAATATAAAATTTTCCGCGTCCTTATTAGTACTTTTGTCCTCATACTATTGAATTGTAGTATTTCAGGCTACTTGAACGATAAGAATTCGGGATAAGAAACATTCCTGGGACAAATATTTCCTCCAATACATCGTGAGATTTCAATTACAGATTTCAAAATTAATTTTTTGAATATTTTTGATTATTTAAAATATATTTTATATGATTTATTAATACTATTTTCTATATCATTTTTTTGACTTTTATATGAAAATTTGATGTTATCTAATTTTTAATTTTTTTATTAAATATATCTTAATAGATTATATTACTTTTATAGTTTTTTTTTAATGAAAATTCTATTAATGAAACAAAATCTATTTATTTTTTAAATAAACAAAATTCAAAAATTGAAAAATTTTTTTCTTAACATTTATGTTACATGTTTTGAACTATTATCACTTTATCATCATTAATATTTAATAATACTCATTTTAATTACCTAAATGAGGGTCTCACTTTTAATTTAAATATTTTGTAAAATTATGAATGGTCGAAATTATTATTTTCAGTTTTTAAAAAATGATATACTTTTAATTAGTCAGAGGATACATTGACATTTCATTGGCTTTTACTTTCTATTTGAATTTTAATCTTTGGTTGCCGTTCTTTTAGTAATAACGATTACCATTTTCATCGATTAATATATGTTCATTGATCTTATCGAAATTTCTCATAATTACTCGAAATTCTTTAGCACAAACGTAACCTTTCGGACAACAATATTCAATGAATGATCTAAATCTTTACTAGTTCTTCTTAATTACGAATGTTCAATAATGCGTTTTCTGAGGTAACACTGTGTCTTCTCTATGTATAGGCCATTACACCCATAAAATTTAAATTGGTACACGATATTAGTTTGCAATCTTACAGGTTTTGGTGTTTTAATTTTTAAATAAATTCTGTTTTTGTTGTGATAAAAATCACTTTTAGAATTTTAATCACAGCAAAAACGAAGTTATAAATATTAAAACGCCAACAACTGCAATGCAAGCTAATTACAGTTTTACCGAAATTTTAATTTTTCATTTTTTTGTTAGTTATAAATTAGATAATAATCGTAAAAATAAATAATCTTTAAAAATGTAAAATTTGATAAAATGAATAATTCAAAATTTTCAAATCGAAATTTTAAAGTGTACAATAAATAACACCGAAAGTACAAGATGAACTGAAACCATAAGCATTTCTTGTTGATTGTCCTTTTTCACATCTCACAAATTTTATAGGAAAAATTTTTAAATGATTCAAAATTGACATACACAGCTATACTAAAAATTGATTAATAATTAAGTGGTTCCAAACGTTTGAGTTTTCAATTATTATTTTAACAAATTATTATTATAATTAAAATTCATAAGTACATTTATTTTTAAACTGAAGTCAGATTCCAATTTAGGTCCACACATGCTTACAAAAATAAAACCAATAAAAATTTTTAAAATTCATTACACAAAATTTATGGTCTACAAATATTTTAAGTGAATATTTTGGGACTACCTCTTTTAAGGTTAAAACTGATAAAAATTTAATTCAACTGTTTATTATTATAGAAATAATTATAAGACTTAAAACGCTAATAGCCTTAAATCAATATATTCAAAAATGTTCTAAAAACAGAAAAGCTTAAAATTATTTATTATTACTATTTTCTTTCATTTTTATTTTCTTATGAACATTTGAAAACATGAACTGACTCAGAGTTTTTAATTTGCAGATAAACATTCTTAGTACCAATAACTACTTTAAGTTTTAGATTTGGATTTGAAGGAAAAATTAAAATTGGAGATATTTTCTTGCAAATCGATTCAAAGGAAAAAACTTCTCCTTCTTTATCTTTGTCTTTAATTAGAGCTACAATAATTTTTGGAAAACCAATAGCTTCACGAATAAAAATTTCATAGTGACTGCTTTCTGTCTAAAACAAGCAAATAATAAAATATTTTAGAAAATGTAAATAACGTCATAAAATGCAGACATGCCAGGTTAATAATATAAGTTTTTCATTTAAATTAGGTAACTAAAATTATTAGCTAAAATTTCATAATGATGTAATGAAAAAAAAGTAGTGATTATTGATAAATATAGTTGCCATTATAAGCCAAGATTTTGGTATTTTCAATTGATTTATAATTCCTTTTTAGATATTAATAAAAATTAAATAATTACTAAAGAACCAATAGTATTAAGAAAGCGTATGTACCAGTTTATGAGTAATCTTGGTGCTGGTAAAAGATATACTATTTTGCATTTTTACAGGACAATATCCAAAAATAGAACTATTTATTCTATTCTACAAAGATACGATAATAACTTACCAGCAGAAAGGCAGTCAAGGAGTTGATGGAATGCCAAAATACCATAGTTTCAATTTTCAAACAGATTACTTTCCTTATTGATATTAATGACGGTTTTTAAAAAAATTTTGCGGCTAGGAAATATAGTTGTTTGATATCATAGTTGCATAAAAATTTTTTAAAATAAGACATCTATTAATTAACATAAGAAAGGATAGCTAAGCAAAGCTGAAATTTTGTTCTCGAATAAAAAGTTCATCCTTGATGACGATTCCTATTTCCCTTTATCCATTAAAAACATGATAAGAAATGATGGATATTATTATATCTCCAACATTAAAACTATTGTTTTTGTGTAAATTTTCGATAAAAATCACAATTTGAGCATAAGTTTATGGTTCGGATAGCTATTGGCCCTGTAGTTTTCAGTACTCCATTAATTCGAAAATCAGGCTGTGCAATATACTCAGAAATTCATAAAATTATTGTATATTATGAATAATTACAACAGATGAATACGTGTTTTGATCTGACTTGGCCGTTTCACATCAGTTAAAAATAGTGCTGGATTTTTAAAGCAAAACGATATTAATTTGGAAAGGATCTTATATATTGTCTTAGAAAATTGGACATAATTTTTTTTACAAAAGCTATTTAGTATCACAGTAAAACAAATTGAAAGTGTCCATCGAAAAGAATTATTTGAAATTAAATTATATTTCAAAATTTAAACATCAGGGTTTTCAAATTAAAAAATTGATTTTTTAATAATACCTTATTTAATACAGGTGTTTTAATATTGTTTATATTTTCAATGTCAGTTGAAAATTAATTAACTAAAAAAATTAATTAATAGTTAATCAAAAATACCAATAATGTGCGGTGTTCAATGATGTGTTAGACAAATATTAGAAGAAATGTCTGTACTATAAACTTTATTGTCAACACTATATGGAACCACATAAAAGAGATTGACAAAACCAATAGAAGAAGAATTGAGTCCATATCTGTCACTCATTATTCATTCGATGTTTGACCTTTTAGCAACAACTAACAGAATCCATTTTTTGTCTTTTCTGAAGAAATCCACGGTTTTTGAATCAAAAAATTGACTCAATGTATATATTATTCCAATTCCAGTTTTGAACTGCCTCACAAAGTTGTCCAGAGCGAAGAAATGACAAAAGGAGTGAGCAGCAACAATTTTTGAATATTTTTCACGGGTTAGTTTTGCGTTCGTCTGGTACTGTCCTGTGAGAATAACCTTTTCTTTCTTATGACCAAATAAATCTGTTTCTTGATGAGTACTCTGATTTTATGGTTTGACCAATTTTCAAAAACCTATAATTGGTAATGCCGGGTGTTTTCAGTCAAACAAACAAAATCTTTTATGGATAAAACATAATCTATGGAGTGAAGTATTAGAGGTACGCTTAGAATGATATGAACTTTCTGTCCCTAGTTAACAAACTTTTCAGAAAAGAATATCTTTTATTGTGAGGTAAATTTGAAGAAAAAATGATTTACGACTTTATTTGTTATCTTTTGAAAATTCACGTGTGATCAATTTGCTTAACTTCCACGTCATCTGTTGGACGTGTAATCGAATGATTACATCACTCACTTTTGATATTTTAGAAGGCGTTCAGAATTTGATTTGACAACTTCTTTACTATTATCGTCTTTTTACGATCGTTGGTCTTCGTAAGCTGTAATCTGCAGAAAATTAAGAACTATTTCTGTGAAGTTCAAGAACTAATGTTATGTTCACCGAAAAAACCAGCTTCGACAGTTTCGTCGCCCAGTATAAACTGGTATAATAACCAAACTGAGATTTAGGATTTATTGTTCCATTTGAAATATTATTAAAAAATATTCACAATATTATTGATTTAAATAAAGATGGATTAATACTAAATCATAAAAAATACAAACATGATTTATAATAAAAACTTCAACAATATCTGAAAATCTTTATAAAAATATGAACACGTTTTTTGGGTACCTCATACTTTATTAACCTGACGTGTGATTTACCAACCCCTTTAAATTAAAAAAATAATCACTTTATGTTTAAAAAACATAGAAATTGCTCCCCACAATAAACTTGGTTCTTTACGAATTTCATTCAGATTTTTATGAAGCTTTAAATAGTTTTCTCCAACACCTTCAGCTGAAAGATACTGAAACATAAAGTAGAATTTTAGTCAACATCCAAATGTAACATTACATAGAAAAATTTCTGATATTAAATATATGACAAATTTGAACATAATATTGATGGAATTTACTTTTAATTAATTAATAATAATAATAATAATAATAATAATAATAATAATAATAATAATAATAATAAATAATAAAAATAAGCAAATAAAATGGCTTTCTGATTAATTTTAAAAAGGAATTAAAATACTTCGACTGTATTTGTATATTGCATCAGAAAAGAGCTTTTGTAAGTTTTCTTTTTATTAGTAAAAATTTCCCCTGTACTATCCCATGGCATTATCATATGATTGCATTTTATACCAGCTTCTCCATTATATTGAGGAAAATCTTTATTTCTTGGATAATATAAAGGACGTACAGGTTTAATATGAAGGTCACAATCTTCACCCAATTCAGATCCAAAATACATTATAACATTACCTGGTGACAACAATAAAAATTTCAATTATTAGAACATTGATAACTCATTTCCTGTATTCTAAAGATTTAACTCAAAATTAAAGTTTTGTTATGCGAAAATCAAATAACAAAATGAATATTTTAATGAAATCAAATATAATCAATGAAATTTTCATTTAGCAGTCCAATCTCTTAAACTGCTTCGTAATTATAATTTCTATTAAAATCGCTTTAGTTTGATGAATCTTTGTTTAAATCCAAATGTAAATCATATTTAATAATTATCAAGTTTTTGAGTAAAATTCGTTTTCTGCACTTAAATTTATAATTAAAAAAATTGACAAAATTCAGATGTCAACCAATAAAATATTGGAAATTCAATATTTTAATATTTTATGTTTTTAATCTATTTAAAAATTAAAAATGGTTTTCAATGGTGGATCAATTAAAGTAAAATGAATTGTTTAATTATATATTAGGTATATACATTGAAAGTAAGCCTTATTTAAAAATTGCTGTAATAAAGAAAATTTATTCATTAGTTTAAATAAACTGAATCTGAATATCTATTTATGCATTTTTCAAAAATAATCTATAGTAAAATTCTGAGATCTTTAAATAAATACTATTTTTATCCATTTTTAGATAGCGGTTTATAAAACAAATAAGCAAAATTGGTGCGAAGTGATTTTATTTCATTTTACTATAAAACAATCTGCAGCAGAAACTCAGAATTCTTGTTGTTTGAACGTTTCAAAAATGGAGAATTTATGGTGGAGGATATAGAGCACCCAGGACAAAGGAAAGTATTTGAAGATCAAAACCTGGTAGCTTTGGTGGCTGAAGATCCGCGCCAAGCTAAACTGATCTTGCTAAATCAGTGCGGCGTATACAAAATGTGCATATAACAAATGGGTTCCTTGCGCGAAAATACGATATAAATACCATTAAAACCTATCATTTTTCATTTAAATATAGTTATTTTCGCTATATATATAATTTAACATAAGGCTAATAAATAAATGAAAACATTAACTTAATTCGAAATATTGATGTTTTGAACAAAAGTATTTTTGAATCTCTTCTTTGTAAGACATGTTTTGGTATATTACTTTGACTTCCTCTTTCAACCTTTAAACCAGAAGATCGATATTTCTAATTGAGAACAGGTACTTGTAAATATTTAAACACCTAAACAAGCAAATAAATATTTTTCTCATTTAACTTTAAAACCAAAGTTCCATTTAGAAGAGAAGATAAGAATTTTTAAGTAATAAAAATGATTTTAAAAAATGATATACAGCAAAATGAATGAATGAAAATTATTATTCAAATCCAAATATACATGGAATTATAGATAATAATAGTGTTACAATTTTAGGCAGATTGTATGATAAAGAGTTATAGCGAAGTAAAGTCTGAAGTGAAACTTCTGAATTAGACAGAAAATAATTAATAAAATATAATGATAGTATAATATTATTTCTTATAAAATCATACTCTATTTGATATTAAAATTATCAAAATTGGTTTATTATTTCTAAAGTTTTTCAAATGTTTGTTTACTTCCCAATTTTATTAAAAACCTTTGGTGTTAGATTTTTTTGATGAAAATAGTTTAGAAAAATTAGGAATAAAATGTCCTCTTTATTGGTGTTTTAAAAAAAATTTTTATCAGTGTCAATTTATTTAGGTTGACTTTCATTTTTTAATAGAAATACACTGAAATGTAATGAATAAAGGCATATTCTTAGTTTAGTATATTTTTAATTTTGTTACGATATTAACTCGCTATGAACCCTGTCGTAACACTCAGCTCGCAAAGTTACTGACCCCTTCACTTAGCCTATACGTGTACGCAAATAAATGAATCAAACAATTATGAACATTTTATTGTAAAATAACAATGCAAACGGAAAGTGTTAAATAACCAGTGATTGTCTGAAATCAAATGTTCTTACACAAAAAGAAAAATCAAATATTGTCACACTGAAAATCAAATAATGATAATAATCAATAATCAAATAACTAAATGTTAAGATCAAATAAGTGTTTTAAAGAGAAAGAAAAACAAATGAATAAAATTTAAATATTCTCACCACTGGTGAACGACAGGTCCAAAGGGTGGTTAGCTGAGCCCAATCTGGTCCGCTCAGAAACTCCCTAACCGCACAGGACCCATCGTGATCTCCTATCGCATAAAAGGGCAATAACAATATTTCTTCTGACGCAATAATAGTCTTCCGTAAACAATAACAATGTGTCTTCTGACAAAACAACAATAATACTCAAAATAATTGCAGTAGTTCTCAATCTCACTTCTGTGGCAACCACTGCGGATTCCAACTCCTTATATACTATTCTGATCAGACGATCAATCAATCGTAGACCAGCTTTATCAATGGGGAATGTTAATTCCCTTTTTAGCTTGATAATTCTAAATCCGTCCCTCCTAGCGGACCCTGATCTAATCTTGGCAATTTAGGTTCGCCATTGTCAAGATTAGATCCTTTTTTAAGAATAATTAATTGCTCCTTTTTTATTTGGATGTACTTTTTAATTAATTAACTATTATTATTATTATTAATTTATTTCTGACCCTTTTAATAATTAATTGATGATAACCAATCTAAACTCTATTGCGGCCTCTACCATACTTCTACTTTTACAAGGGTTGGCAAGGATGTAACCTTGGCTAACCCAACAATTTAATAAATGTCTTATACCAGATGCCTTCAAAAGAACATCACCCAAGATCTAAGATTAAGCTCAGTAGAACGCTTAATCTCTATTTTGTGGATATTAAAGAAGAAATATAGAAAAATAATTAAATTTCAAGAAAGAAAATAAAATGATTTTTCAAATGAAAAATTTGAAAAAATAAGAAGAGTTGCAAGAGATAAAACTTTGTATTATTAATGAAAGAGGAAAATAAAAAATCCAGATAATTCTATACGTTTTGAAAATTTTCATAAAATAAAAAAAAATTTTTAAAAATCAACAAAATATAAAAAGACAAAAAAAATAAAATATTTTGATAAAAAAAAGAAAATATTAATTTCTAAAATGATGGAAACATATTTTGAAAAATTTGTAAAAAATAATTTATATTTTGGAGAGTCTTAATTTTGTGAACAATACAAATTTATTTTTCGAACATACGCCTTTTATTAAATGAATACAAAATTTATTCAAAGATATATTTTCATGAAACATGTTTTGAACTTTTATTTTTCAGTTCTTCATCAGTCCATGTTTTTGATATTTACATTTTAAATGGCTAAATAACGATATATAAAAATTAAAATTTATTTTAATTTTTAATTATTATTGGATAAAATATTTTTTTAAAATAAAAATAAATAAATAATCGCATAAATCATTAACGATCCATCGGTTCTTACTCTCTCCCCTTCGGATGTTAATATTTGGCTGCCTTTCTTTGATTAATAATGATTCACAGATCTTTCGTTCATCATTATTATCAAAGTGTCCCATAATTATTCTGAATTCGTTCTCTTTAACTTTGCTTTTTATTTCACCACAGTTTACCGAATGATCCAACACTTTGTTTGTTCTGCTTGGTTGTGAATGCTCGCTAATGCGTGTTCTGAGATGACGCTGTGCTTCTCATATGTATAGATTTATAACATCCATGATATGTAAATTGGTACACGACATTAGCTCGCAACACTATTGGTGTATGGCTTTTGACTTTTAAATAATTTCTAG
>JBBMKC010256075.1:0-10085 GCA_037834085.1 Bipalium vagum | reverse complement strand
CACGTTTGAATTCCAAAGCCCATCGGTGGACAGTACTAAATGAAGGTGCACATTCTCCTAATACTTTTAGCATTTTAATTTGGATTTCGGATGCCGTTAATCCTTTCAAAATATTATCGCACTGTCGAACTTGTTTGATTATCGCACGATTTTCTAGTTTTTCCATACTAAAAAAATGGCTAATCAAATTAAATCATGTCATATAATAATAATAAAGTGATGTATTAAAACAAAATTTCTAATGTGGTATGCTAAAATATGGTATATTAAAAGAGCATATAAATATTTGACCTTACATTGTTTTATATGTGCTGCTTTCAGAACTTCTCACGCAACCTATAATTTCTACGTCTACACACACTAAATGCAATCAATAAAGAAGGTAAAACTTAATATCATTTTAAGGATTATTTCATGCCCTATCTACTTATATCTTAATTATTGATTGTACTATTACATATTTTGTTATAAATTTTAGATGATTGATTGAAAATTTATATTCGAGCTGTTCTGCTTTTCTCTTTAATAAGAGGTTCATTGCAGCTCATGAGGTTCTTGAAATTTTTTATATGAATGTGATGACTGCAACGCAGAACGATAGTTAAATAATAATATGGATAAAATAGTGATGAAAGGTAAGCCATATGTAAATGTTAAAGAACTGTAACACAAAATTGGGTATTATTGTTGCATCAATATGGATGTAATATGACTTTAATTCTGTTCTATGATGTTACTTAACAATTCACCGCTGCCTCATAGATATGGTGAGGGTTTCTATTTTAAAACACCTATTTATACTTAAGTATCTGTACCATTTGAAATTCATAGAATTGGATATAGGACTACCGTTAATGTTAATATTTTCTTATACTAATTATGGAAAACGCATTGAGAGGCGTGGACTGTCATTCTTAACAATTGAATACCATTAATCATCATATCTAGGAGATCTTAATATTTTTGGCAATGACGACGTTAAACAATAACATAGATAGTCGACAACCTTTCCTGAATTACTTAAATTCTGAAGACTCCATATTGAAGGTCTCACAAAAAACTATGGTGTGGCAATTCTGATACAAGTCTTTGGTTCTTTGTTGAGGATTTTCTCAGACTCTATCTTTCTATTATATATCTAAGATATCTCTGATTAGCAAACTTCCAATAGCATCTTCAATATCGGTAAGGAGCCGTTGACGACGTTGCTTCTCTATGTCGATGTTTTAGTTTTTCATAGACTTCTTGATTTTAAAATAAAATACTGCAAATTATGAATATCCGTTTGTTGAATCAATAGTTTTCTTTTCAATGAATACACTATGTTAAACGATTAAATTCCAGGTTTAAAAAATTTACCATTTTACTTTCATATGATATGGACAGTTAACTCTTATAATGCAGCATATCGACTCTAAGACAGCAACTTCTAACTTTCAAAATCCATTCTATCAATAGTAAGCATCTCACCAAAATTGATAGATTTTGCTAAACTTTAATAAAGAACGAAGTACAAAAATCCTGACTTAGAGGTTTTTCTTAGCTGCTTCAAGTGACATCTTTACATTAAATATGCTTAAGATTCCGAGAATTTTCGCAGATCTCTCAGTTACCCCGTGCCAATCATTTTCAATTAATGCTAATATTTCTTCACGATGACTCACCCCGACACGCTTTGATAACTCATTAAAATTAAATTAATAATTTAATAAGTGATCATTTCCGAGTCATGTAACGTAGGCATACTCTTAGGTGCACGTCGCACCTTTGCTTAAGACTGTTGTTTGATCATAGATAATAAAATGAACGAAATAGTAAGGGGCTTAGTCAAAAATGAAAATCTAAGGAACAGGATTTTTATTTTCCTTTTATTATAAATACTTCAACATTTTATTCTTATTTGGTTTTTCAGAACTAAGGTAATAATGCAAACTTATAATGAAGACAAATAGACAAGTCTGGCCAAGCTTGAACGAAGTATACGTAAAAGTATTTTCATAGTTCCACAAATCTCACATCCATTACATAATAATAAATGTGATTTCTAGACAATATCGTTTAGCAAAAGAAAGTTTATATTTCTCATGCATTTATATTTTCCTACACTTAAGTAACGCATATGTAGGTTTTCGTAAACTGTTTTTTAAAAATAATAAACATAGTAATAATAATAATATTTATAAAATTAATAATACAAAAAATTAATAATGAAAAAAATAATAAAAATTATATATATGAATAAGAATAAAAAATTAAAAAAGTAAAATAATATTAACGAGAATTTGTAATTTTCATGGTCATTATGAGGAGGCTGGGGAATTTCTTAATTATTTTACAATATTTAAAAAGTATGAATGAATTTTCCAGATCTGAGAAAATTTTTTAAAATATTATTTGTTTTATCACTTGATAAATCTATTCAAAAAATGACTTATTATTCTGATTATAAACCGATTGATATTAACACAAATCATATTTATATTTTTAATGTATTTGGGTTTTAAAAATTACTTATTGTTTGTCAAATTTTTAAAAGTATTTTGTAAGTTAAATTAATGTTCTAATCTAATTTAATAAATTTAAAGAAAAAAATTAGTAAATTAATAATGTTCAGCATATTTATATATATTTAAATTTTAAAGATATTTTAAGAAATGAAAATATATTAAAATATCATGGTTTGAAGAAATTGTTTAAATATTGTACATTTGTCTATGACTCAATAAATTATTGAAATAAACGATTTACTCTTATGGATTCCAAACCGATTAATATTATTAATACGTAATGATAATAATGCATTTGTAATAAATTATGTTTATTTTTGACATTATTATTTTTATTATTATATATAATTATTATTATATAATATATTATTTCTTTTTTGAAATTAACAAAAAAATTACTTAAGACTCTAAAATTTAAGAACATGATGGTTTATCAAACGTGATGGTTTATTCATAAAAATAATACCTACTTTTCACAGGTATGTAATATCCAGGAAGAGAGAATGATGACGGTGAGGATGAAAATGAGGAGCACTCTGACCGGATAAAGCGTCATCAGAGTTTTGACAAGGAAATAAGTGTTAAAATTAACTTTATTCATTGCCCCTATAGATCGGGAACCAACATCCGACAGAAGACGAGAATGGAGCAGCATACACCGGTGGAACAGGTATAGTCGAGAGAACATGGCGATACCCAATACAATATCAAAGGAAACGTTGCAATCGGAAATCTGCTTTTTTCCCGCTAAGTAAATTGACCACTTGAACAGGAATTTTCCAGGAAAAGGGTGTATTGAACAAAGCACGATCTCTAATATTAATTGAAATATTCGTCTAAGTGATACTGTAATTCTCCAGTCTTCAATAGAATCATCAAATGAAATAATCTGAAAATTTCACATACTTTTCATTTAAACAATAAATAGACAATGTTCCATGGCAAAAGATTTTGAGCAGAAACATTAAATAATGAAAAAAATTGTCCTTCATTTATAATATTAATTTAAACAAATCAGGAAATTACAATTTGAAATTTTGTCACTTATGTATTATTTTAATAAATGAGGAATAACAAAAATGTTATCCAAAAATTATGAAATTAATAATAATAATATAATTTTTATCTTTGAAGTCTAATCTAGATAATGTCTGATATCAAATTGTCAAGATTAGCTCAGGTCCGCAATGGGGACAGATTTAGTATTATACTCCAAAAAAAAAGAACGGACGTTCCCAGATATGACTGAGTAGACGTCTGATTATTATAAAAGACATAGGAGTCTCAATGCATTATCCAGAAATTCAGTTGTGTTATTTTTAAAATTATGGTTTATTGTAGCTTTACGGAAGATATTTTGAAGAAGAAATTACTTTGAGTCAGAAGATATTTAAAAAAAAATATTGGTGATTATTATTTATTATTTCTTTTCATGTTAAATAAGCGAAAAGAGTCAGCGATGAGTCTTGCGAGGTTAAGACTCATCTAACTACCAGAGTATTCATCGTCAGCAAAGCGGTAAGTGTTTATTTCATTGATATTCCTTGTTTTCATTATTAATCATTTAATAACTTTTAACAATTCTTAACATTTTGACAATTTACAGTTTCCATATTTATTGATTATTGTTATTCATTGATTTTCATATTATATTCCTATAAATTTATATTGATATTGGTATTCATTGATTTTTTATTTGTGCTGACATTTGATATTTGAAATAAATTTATTTATTGTAATAACTTGTTATAACTATGCGTTTATTTTTGGACATTCATTGGGATTGTGTGCTATTGTACTGATAAAATAAAAGGATTTTTTTGATTCAATTATTAGAACATGTTATTGACCTAAGTGAAAGTTATTAAAATCTCTAGCTAAGCGTTACGTAATTTTTTATGGTAGTGTAAGCCGTATCAATAATAATAAATAACAAGTATTAGTTGAATAAGGTAATTTGAATAAAAGTAATCATTTGTTACTGTCAAATTATCGATATTATTCGAAATCATTAATTCAAAATTGAACGTAATATTTATTTCACGAAAGTAATTGAATAGTTGAACATGTCCGCTCCATTCACTTAATACATAAACAAATAAATAATAATAATTTTATTTTAATAATATTTCATTAGAGATTAATCTGTACTTTGTTTTAAAAACCCTAAAATTATTTTTAAATTTTTAAAACTTAATTTGCGATTGTTTTCTTTAAAATAATATTTTTGATTTTAATTTAAATGTAATCCTCACAATAATAATAGTTTATTTATTTATAAAGATAGAAATAAAAAAGAACACATTCAACTAATTAATCGACTTACAAGACGATTAGGAAATGTAGTTTTTCCCTCTTTTCTTCAACATCAGAGATAAGAGTAAGGATATGAAAAAGAATGTTTAATTTTTTACAATATTTAATTAACCAAACGTTTTGCAGCCCACATTTTACATTGTCTGTGTCTTATTTTGAATTGATAAAGGAAAAATGTATTCGGTTCAGGGTAGAATAAAAAACGTATTATTATTAGCAATTACAAAATAATAACAATGTGTGTTCATCGCGGCGTGAACAACATGGAGAGGGTTTTTCATTATTTATTATATTATGTCAGAATATTTGGAACCCTAATATAAATTCAGTTATATGAATAAATACTTTTTGCGATAGTTAGTCTTCTACATTTAAGTATTGTGCAATATGTTGTATACATTCTCCGTCCTGCTTATATTTCCTTTTTAGTAATATATTTGCTCAGAGTCTTGCAACTCTAAGTCATTTTTACCTATTCATATGGGGTCGACCCGTTGAAGTGAACCATTCAGTAAATGACTCTAAAATCACAATCTAACTGATTTTTTTCATAAATGAGTAAACTTTAAATTAAAGACAATCACAAATCAATACAGGGTGTTTCAAAAGTCACAATCTACTTGAAAAAATATTTTTAAATTTGAAAAACAAGTTTTATTTTCGTAAAACTAAAAATTTTGTATAAAAAGGGCCGACAATTAAAGGTATGTGTGTGATGTTAATTAAAAATGTTAAAATTCTCAGTAAACTGCATTTATCAGCGATGCATATTTTGAGTCGTCTTCAGTTTGTAAAAGACTATATGAATAAGAAGAAGGAATGGAAAGATATCCCTTTTACCGATGAAAAGAAGTAAATTAATATTTGAGAAATTTTTTTTAACCTTGTCACATACAACTTTTGATTATTGAATTATAGGATTTCATTATTCTGTCACTCTTTTTCTTAATGAAATATGTAACTTTAGCTGGAACTTTAATTACTCATTTCTTTAATGTCGTGTTTGTCTTAGTTAAAATGCTACATGAATCTAAATTAAATTGAATCTAAATAACCACAATAAAACCTTATCCCAGTTTGCACCCCAATATTGATGAAATAGTTGTATAATGAGTGAGCACTAAAAACATACTTTAATGGATCTGACAATTGAAGGAGAAAAACACGATATTTTATGTAATTATTTTACATGATAGTCATGTGACACATAAAGAAATGTTAGAATCACTTAATTGGCATGTCTTAGCACAAACATTCTCTTCATATTTCTCATGCTGATTACCACTTTTTGATCGATGAGTCATTCAAAAATTATTTTTAATTAAATTAATTTCTTTATGGGGAAATTTTGCGGCCTGTTCTCTTAAGTTACTTCTTTCGATTAATAATCTTTCTAATATTATTCATGTATTATTTTTTTTGAAATTTCCAATTAGATAGCAAACCTTTGATTAGTGAGTGTATTGTGTCAAATTCTCTTGTTCCTTAGATTTATTAAATATCAAGAACTTTAATTAAGAATGAGACCTAATAAACCACAGCATAACGTACCTCTTATTATAAAATTAACCAACCTAAGGCGAGGGGACTTATTTTTGACTCCTTGTATAATCGATAAATAAATATAAAATTAAAATCAATTGTTACAAACGAAGGTGTTTCAGTTAAACAAAGAAATAATGAAGAAAGATAATTTGATACTCTCTTTAGTCAGGCAAATAACGAAAATGATGGAGATAACTTTTTGAAAGTGTTTGACAAATCAAAATATTTATTAAGTTTTAAGATTTTTTTCTTAAATGAGAAAAAAAAGCTATGCAGAATCTTTTTTTATCCAAATTTTCTTGTTAAATATTTTATTCCTTTACGATTAGAGAAGGACGATTTAATTATAGTCAAGTATCACAGTTTTTGCGTTTGTGTAAAGGCAACTATGAAAACGATTGCACATTAGGTCTTTTTCAAATAGACTTTATTTACCATAATAAAACTCCCTATATTATGTCTCAAGATTAAACGGTCAAACAACACATCAGAAGACTCTTTTCTTAAGATATTTTAATGAATGATTTACGTAATAATATTGAAAATAATATGATAATAATAATAATAAAAATAATGATATTAATGAATAATAATAATGATAAAATAATGCAAAATAATATTAATTAAATTATAATAAAAATAATTCATAATAAATAAATAGGACTAATAAAAATACATAATAATGATAATAATAATAATGATAAAAAAAATGAAATAATAATGCAAAATAATATTTACAAAATAATAATAAAAAAATTCATAATAAAAATAAAATAAAAATAAATAATTATAATAGTAATAATAAATAAAAATAACAATAATAATGAATAATAATAAAAAATATTCATAATAAAATAATAATAATAATAATAATAATAATAATAATAATAATAATTGTTAAAAGTAGAATAAGTATTATTTAAAAAAAATGAAAAAAAAATTATTAATGCTAATGATAATAAAACTTTAAACGATAAAAAATTACGAGAATTAACAAATAATACTTAAATAAATATAAAATAAATATATTTTTACTGTTCAGAGTAAATTGACATTGCAACTTTTACATGATAACCATTTACAGATCTTCAACTGTTCTGTCAAAATGTGAGACATAAAAGGTTAAGGATTTTTGAGCTGCTGTTCCTTTACTGTTAAGCATTTTCAGTAATATTTTTTTAAAAATGGGTAAATAAAACAGGTTTTATTATTCTTCATTTACCTCACTTCTTTTTACCTTAAATGTACATGTAAACGTTGATTACATCATACATTAAACAATTTAACTTTATTTATTACAATTGAAAAGGTGTTTGTACTAGATGACATTGGTTTTGTTTTATTGAATCAATCTTAATTAACATTCTAACATTATTAGTTTAAATGCGAAGAATCGATTTATATAACTGAAAACTCTAAATAAAGCTCATTGGTGAAGAGAGCTGTTATTTTCGTTTTATTTTGTTCCATTCACTGGTAATAAAGCATTATAAGATTATACAATATAACCTGCTTAAACAGAACAAAAATGGAACTACAAAAGCCTATTCAGTTTAAGCGATATAATCATTAAAAAAAAAACACCAATAAAATACGATTTTATTATAATTAATTTTTATTTCAAGTTAAAATATTCCGTAATTTTTCTCTGGATCAATTTTTTCCTGAAAGTCTATCTCTGAGTTCATTCTCAACGTTAGGTAAGTTGATATAAATAATTTCATTGTAATTTTCTGTAAAATAGCATTCCTTAACTATTTTTAAGGCTTTTAAAACATCACCAATTTCATTCGTTTTATCCAATGGTTCTAATACACCAATTTCGAACCAATATGAACCATGAAAATTCTCAGTTTCTTCTTCAATCCCCATTACTTTCAAACCATTATCAATAACTAAATAATACTCTAAATCTCGTCTTGATTCAAAACCTTCGGCTAAAACATTAGATTCATCTTTAATTTTGTTCTCAATTAAAGCATTTGCATCTTTAGAAGTCTCAGGAATGTTTACTTGTTGCGATAAAATTAAATGATGAATTCAGTTATAAATTGTTTCTGTGGATATTCTTTCCAAATCATCCGACATCATTTGAGTTGCATCAAAAATATTAGTATTGTATTCTTGATTTTTCTCAATACACTTTATTAACTGAACAACCAAACTTTTTCGGTAATTCACTTTAAAATGTTTATTATTCCTGCATCCATAGGTATGTATTTGATGGTAGGAATACCATTTTTATGTTTGTGAAAATATTATTGATATCCGGATGCGCTGAGCAATTATCAACGAGCAGTAAAATTTTTCTCTTAGAATTTCTAAGTCTTGTATCCCATTTCATTAATTCCTTTTTGAAAATTTCGGATATCATCCAAGCATTTTTATTTGTATGATAATGTAGATGTTCCACGCTTTTATTTTTGAAACATCTCTGTTTTAAATATTTTCCAATAATGATAGGAGACCTCTTTTCACCAGTAATACTAGCACAAAGAAAAACTGTTAATCTTTCTTTTGATATTTTACTACCACTGCATTTGTCTCATTTAAGTCTCATAGTTTTATTAGGTAACATTTTAAAGAAAAGACCAGTCTCATCCCCATTAAAGATATTTAGATTTTCATATCCCAATCTTAGTTGAGGTCATTGATCGATTAACCAATTTTGAACAACCAACTGATCCACTACTTTAGATTCACCAGAAACAATACCATATGTAATTGAATGGCGTTTTCTAAAACGTTCAACCCCACTTACGTTACATTGAAATCTTTAATTTCCTATCTTTCAGCCAATTGAGCTGCTTTTTCAAGAAGTATTTGTGAAGGAATTGGAACATTGTTCATTTTTTGAAATTAAAAATCTTAAACTAAAATTTGTTCTGCTTAAACAGAATCGCTTAAACAGATTAAAAGAAGTTATGCATAGTAAAGGTAGGAAGGCAAACATATGGGACCAAGATTTGTTCTGTTTAAGCGAAAAATTCTGTTTAATCGAGTTCTGTTTAAGCAGGTTATACTGTATTATTACTCAATACAATAAAAACCCCGATTTCTTAAAATTGATTATAATAAAATAAGACAAATAATATTAACAAAGTTTATTATAACGAATGTGGTACATTAACATTTAAACCTTTATGTTTTATAATTTCTGTTACTATCCGATATTTGCTTTCAAAAATAGAAGTCAATGTTCCAGGTTTAGTTGATCAGAATTTCTCATCCAATGAAAACCACAATTCGCCAACATTTTTACATTTATTCCTAAGAACTCACTTATAGAGAGACATCGCTATGCTTACGTCCTGAATCACTCTTTCTGTCCAGAGTGCCTGTTTCAAAAAATAATTCTGGTAAGTCGTGCGAGCAGCCTTTGTTAACATGGAATTTATTGCATAGACTTTCGATTCACAATATTAATTATGAAAATATTGGGTTGTAAAGTTCAAAATCAAACTAATACAATTTATTAAAAAAAATGAATTTTTACATAGATAAAATAAGAAACTTAACAAAAGTAATTTCCATTGTTTTCTGTGATCTTTTGCAACCTTATAGGTAAATTCATGATTTCTTTTTCATAAAAACTGGTAGACTTAGACAAAGAAATTGTCCAAGGCGTTTTTGATATCGGCCTCTTTAGAAAATTCTTTTCCATTCAGATAATTTTGAAGAGACCTGAACAGATGATAATCTGAAGGCGCGATATCA
>JBBMKC010256074.1:0-20298 GCA_037834085.1 Bipalium vagum | reverse complement strand
TATTATTATTATTATTATTATTATTATTATTATTATTATTATTATTATCATTTTCAGCCCTTAAAATTTTGGTTCACTTTTTAATTTAAATTTCACACAAAATCAATAAAATTTAAGAAAATAATTTTCAAATAATTAAATGCTGCACATTTTCACTTGTAAAAAATCAAGACAGAAAAGAAACTTAAATCAATGTTTCAAGACATTAAAAAATAGATTTGTTTTGTGATATTAATATTAATTTAATAAAAATAATAATCAAAATCATAATAATAATTATTATGATTATGAATAAAAAAATAAAAATAATAGTAATGTGTATTTCATTGGGATAGGTCATTGTCAAGTTTGGCTTCTTCGGATAGCTGATAATATAATGATCGACAACAACGACAATGAAGACAGCTCCTCTTTGGACAATTGCGATGAAGATTTATTATAAATTATTGATTGGAACAATAACTATCTGTGATATTTAACTATATTCGTCGTTATTATCATGTATAACGATATTAATTGTATTTATCTAGCATTTAAATTTGTTTTGAAATAAAATTTTGTATATAATAATAAAAATAAAAATAATAATAAGCAAATTAAAAGATCGATAATATTGCTATAGAAAGTTAAATAATACCTTATCCACCAAAACAGGAGGATAAATCGATTTTTGTACATTATTTTGGTTTACTTTCGGCTGTTTCTTTTCAGTGGTGCCAAAAAGTGGATTTTGCTCAACATCATCATCGTCATCGTCATCGTCTTCGGTATTGTTGTTATTATTATTGTCATTGTCGTCATCGTCATCGATTGATGATATTGATTGATGAAAAGGGTCTGCAAACGTCCAATGAACATTCGATGGTCTGGCACTGATGATCGGAACAGAACTCTCCTGACTATTGGTTTTCGTTGACTGAATTGGAGCTATTTCATCGATCCATTCTTCAGTTTCCGGATCAGAACTTTTAAAGCGATCATTTTGCTTGGAGATTTTTCTCGTGAAAGCCTGATTATTATTGGTTTTTAGAAACGGAACCGGTTTATTGTGTTCCGGTTCCAGAAATTCACTGAGCGTTGTTGTATTTACACTGACACTCCCAGAGCCATCGTCAGCGTCACTGTTATCATGGCACACTTCGGTTGTTCGATTGATCAATTCGGTATCGGACGAGATGACCGAATACTTAACATTCTCCACTGTCTCTTCGCAGAACGACAATTGCTGAGGTAGTCTAATTTCATTTGGTTTGGAAAATGGGTTTTCCTCACACGGTTTATTATTACTGGAATGTATCATTCGTATTTTCATTTACCGAAAATTGAAATATCAAAATAACAAAGATGTATAACTTCCCATGTCTCAAAAAACGAAAATCTTTTGAATTAGTAGTCGAAAAGTTTTAATCAAAAATAAGACTTTTATTATTATTATAATAATAATTATTATTATTTTCTTTTAAAAATTTTTTATTTTATTAGTATTTATTTATTATGTTATTTAATTTTAGTTTACTTTGGTTTCATGTTTTATTACTTTTAATATATATTAATTATATTGATATTATATTAATTTTAATGCATTTTACTAGATTTTTTAAACATTTTTACTTGATTTTATATTTATTATTTCAAAAAATCAATAATTGCAGATACAAAAGATAATCAATAGACGTCAGTAAATGATAGAGCTTTAGAAGTACGAAACGAAATGACCATTCGTTTACTTCAACAAATATTTGATCGATATAAATCAAATTTACATTTTCTGAATTTTAAATTGACTTAAGACAAGAATAATCACTTGATCTCATTTATATTATTACGTTAACATTTAAGGAAAGATATAAAATAAATAACATAAATAAATATGAAACGGTAAAAAATACGGTAAAAAACAGTAATGAGAATAAATATAATTTACCAAAATATAATTACCAATTTTTTTGTTACATAATAAATTATTATTATTATTAAATATTTTATGATTAGTTTTATTATCATAATTATTATTTTTTATTGAATATTTTAAAGACCAAATTAGTCAAAACTGAAAAATAATTCACAATGTTAAGAAATTTAATTTTCTTAAACATCCAGTATTAAGGTATTTTATATAAAGAAAACTCGATAATTTTGTTATTAATAAAAGAAAATTATATTTTTAAAAATTTAATATCGAAAAAATGTTAAAAATCAAATAATAAATAATTATAATATAATAATAAAAATTAAAAATAATATTATTATAGATATTATTATCCTTGTTATTAATATTAGTATAAGTATAATCATATAATAAAAATAATGGATAAAGAATTAAATAAACAATTAATTTTAAATAAAGAATAGATAATTTTAATGAATTGATATGATTGCTTATAATTAGTTTACTTCAAAAAGTCTTTAAAAAACGAATAATCATTTATGATCAAAGGGAAGGATACAGTCAATAAAAGTGCGTAGAGAATTGAAAAAGGAAGTTGTACCTGTGATTATTGGGATTACACAGGTTTTGATGGTGAGTGGTCGGCGGCAGCATATGACGACATTTTTTAAGTTTTTCTCGTAAACTTTCTTCCTCATAAAATGCAATGGAGCTCACTACGGAACTGCTGATAGAGACATTGGCGATCTGTTCCAAAAGTTCAAACTCAACAAGCTCCTTGTCGAGATCCTATTGAAACAAGAATCGATATTGTAAGAGGAGAAAGATGAACGGACAATGATTACATGTGTTTCGAAAGTGGTCATACTGCGATCTTCGATTTCGGCAACATGGTCATTAGCGTCTGCCTGAAGAAGGGATAGTTGCAAAAGTGAATAATGGTTAAAACAATAAATAACTAACTGAATCCTAATCCCAGTAAATATAAAATAATACTAACATTATTAAAATGACTAATTTTGTAAGTATTAATAAAAATAAAACTAATTATAATTGAAACAATATGATAATAATAATAATAATAATAATAATAATAATAAGAAGAAGAAGAATGATGATATTATTATTAATAAAAACATTAAATAATAAATATTAATAGTAAGAATTAATATTATTATTAATATAATATCAATGTACTTTTCAAACATTAAAAGTAATAAAACATGAACCAAAAGTAAACATAAATTAAATAGCATAATAAAAAATTATAATAAAATAAAAATAAAAATAAAATAATATTTATAAAAATAAATGTAAATTATTATTGTTATAGTATAAAGAAAAATAAAAACTAATAACAAGTTATATTAATATTTATTAAATAATAATATTAGTTTATAATAACCATTGTTATTAATATTATATTAATAAATATTAATAAAATTATAATTTATTTATTTTAATATTTCAATAAAACTGAATTTCTATCATGTTTAGATTCATGATAGATTCCACATTGATTAAATCGATAAAATTTAAACTGAAACTTTAAAATGGAAAAGAATTGTTATAAAATCGATAATGTTTTAAGTAATATTAAAAAAAACTTTTAATAATCAAAATTACATTTTTATCAAATGAAATGTTTATTTTGGTGAAATAAATCGCTCAAAATTTGTTTGTAAAAGCATTATTTTTATCTGTGTGGTACAAAATGTAATATAAATTGTTTTTTCTGTGATCATTTTCTATGTTTGAGACATTTGATTTTTTTGATGCGTTGTAATTTTAATTATTAAATATTTTTTTGTTTTAATTATTGATTTATGTTTCAAATATTAAATTGAGAATCGACTTCAATTTTCATTGGTCAATTGGAAAAAATTTTTTATTGATATAATATTTAAAATTGATTTCATCAATAAATTTTTAAAATACTTTGAATAATTATCAATTTTATAAAAAGAATTTAAAATTAAACGAAGGTCTCAATTTCCATTGGTTCATACATTGATTATTGGAAATAATGATGTAATTTTTCATATTTAAATTTCCAAAACGAAATTTTCTCATAATTTTGTCTACTTAATATTGACTGGATCGATTAATTGCAAAGGGAAGTTTAAAATCGAAATAAAAAAAGAACGAATCAATGAGATTTAAAAATCAATAATTTATCGAAATTAATTAATTTTTATAAAGCAGGTTTTTATGGTAAAATAAATTAATAAAAATTTGTTTGTAAAAACATTAAATTTTCTTGTGAAATAAATTTACATGTAATATAAATTGAATTTTTTGTTAAAAATTTCTTAACCACCCCTGTTTTAATTAAATTATAATTTTTAATTTTATCGATATTATTATTATTGATTAAGAAATGGATCAAACGAAAACGGAAAAGGAGAAGTTGGCATTGGAAAGATACTACAAGACCGCTTTGTTCACATGTGGCCCTAATTTTGAAAACCGAATCGATAAATTGAAGGCGAAAAACTTTTATATAAGGGTAATATTGATCTCATTGGTATTTTTTAATGAAAGGAAAAAAAAATAATGATTTTTTGATTTACTAAAATCAAAACAGAACCCTTTCGTAGAAGCGGCCGATTTGGGTGTAATGAGAAATTTGGAGGCTCTTTATAACGCTTTTCCAGACTATATCGATAAAATCGATGAAGTGAGTGAACGAGGATGATAAGTGGATAAACCCTTTCATCTAACAGTATTTATTGATTTTTTGTTGTACAGCGGGGAATCGAGCCATTTCAGCAGGCCATTAAAAGCGGCAACTTGGATGCAGCTCTATTTATTTTCCAAAAGTCAAAAGTTTTCTTTAAGAAATCCTCAGAATGTGTAATTGATTTACTCACTTTTCTTATTTCAATCTTAACGGAATGGCACTTTGGTTCAGGCAAACCAACTTCTCATGGAAGCGGTCATTCAGAATCGTCTGGACATAGTGGACCTCATATCGACTTATGGGAATATTGATTATTTATACCCGGTAATTATTGATTGAAATGTTACTGGATTGTTTGTTTGTGCTGTGTTACTTTATTTGTGTTTAAATTCAGAACGGTCTAACTGCGATGCACCAGGCTGCAATTGGTAATAACGACAGTATCATCAAGCTGCTGATATTGAAAAAGGCCACGGTCAATTGTGTTAATAAGGTAAAAGTCAATATTGATCATCAAAGAACCGTTGATAAGGTGGAAGTTGTGTTATTGAAAGGTTTTTTTTTATATTCTAGCACGGTGACACTCCTCTTCACGCCGCCGTACGGTGTGGTAGCAACTTGGCAGCAAAAACGTTGATAAAAGTGCTACCGGAGCAGTGCCTCAATCAACCGAACATGGCCGGTGACACAGCTCTTCATTTGGCGGTCTGCAGAAGAAACTTTGACGTTATCAGATCTCTTTTGAAATACGGTGCCGATGTAAGCCTGAAGAACATCAACCAACAGAGTTCTTTGGATCTCGCAAAATCGACTGGAAATGCAGAATTAGAAATGGTATTGGAAAACAATTATAAGAAGACGAATAAACCATGGAAAAAACTGCTCCATCTATTCAAGGTTAACGAATATTGTTAATTGAAGAATAGAAGAAATTAATCGATTTTTGTATGTTGCTTTTAGAGTGGTGGAGCACTTTTGCAGAAACCCTTTCAATCGATTTTCGATGAAAGAAAACCGTCGGGAAAAAAAGTTTTAAAACGGAACAACAGTGCATCCGAACAGGTTTGTGGCAAGAAAATTGGTCTTGGTGACATGAAAATAATCGATGTTTTCTTTAGATAATTAAAACCGACATGGTCAAGAAGGAAGATCTCAAACCAACCTCTTATAAGGTAACAAAATAGAATTTCATCTAAATATGTAATATTGTGATTATTCTTTTGTTTAGCGATGCAAAACGGATTTATGACGCCTCAGTGAACGACAACAGAGGGAAAATAGAATAAATATGCTTTCAATAATGCTTTGAGTTATTTTACTTAAAACTATGATTTAAGAGTGACTGAATTTTCTAAGAGTTTTTATTTGAAAAAAAATTTTATAAATGAACTTATGTGATCTTTTTATAAAATAAAAATTTATTTTGTCTATTATTATTGTTAATAATTATCATTGTTTATTATTAATAATATTATCGGGAATATGTTTAATATAGTTATTATTTTAAATGCTATTGATCATTGTTAATAATAAATTATTTATTATTAATAATAATACTGATATCTTTATTTTATAAATATTTTTAAAATACTTTTAATAAATATGAATTATTTATGAAAACCAAAAACAGAGAAAATAAGTCTGAAAAATTAATTGATAATTTAAATTTAATTAATAAAAAAATATTATGTTGTAAATTTAGACAAAAATATTTTAATTTAAAAAGAAAATATAGCAATCGAAATTAGAGTTGTTATTTATTAAAAATAATTAATCTATAAAAAAATAAAAAAGGTAAATAAAGATTTCAAACATTATGAGTCGATGGAAACTCAAGGGATCAATGCCTGGAATAAGCCCGAAACATGAAATATCACCTAAAAACTTTGATGAACACTTGGTGGACCTAGCACGGAATTTGTCATGTTTAGTTTTTAAAAACTAATGAAAATATTAAAGGTAAAGTTTACTGTGATAGGGTGTGCCTATTAAAAATTGTCAAAAGTGCAACTTTTCTTAGTTAACAGAAAATGTCTCATATTGTTACAGGACAACGCAAGATCATAACCTTCAAAACTTGCTCAAGAAACACTAAAAGAATAAAAAACTTGAAATTCTTCTTCATCCAACGTATAGCCCACACAAGTCTCATTGTGATTATAATTTGTTTTATGCTTATCTAATTTTCAAAGAAATCAGATTTTTATCGTACTGGTACATAAAAACTTATTAATATATGGCAAAAAATTGTTGATTCAGATGGTAATTGTTTTGTTTAATAAAGTTGATTTGATTAATTGATTTTTTAAATATTAAATCAATAATTCTAAAATTAATTATAGAAAACTTAGAAAGTCAATAATTGAATTTTCATAATTATTAAAAATTAAGTATTGATTAATAATTATTCTTATTAATGAGTATAATTTATCAATTATTGATAAATCAATTAATTTATGGATCAATGAAAAAAATTATTTGAATACCATTTTCATTGATTGCTCAGGTTTTAAGTCGATATCGCTATCGTTTTTGAAAGTCGATGCAAAGTGGACGGTTTTCCGAGATGGGTTTGTCGACTGTTTCTCTGCGCCCATGGATATCGTCAATTCCGTCGATTTTTTCCCGGGATTTTGCACAGACTTCTTTTCAGTGGTCAATGATTGTGGTTGGTGCTTCTTTTTATTCATTTGATGAGAATGAGAATGTGTGTTGTTGGTCGATTCATGATGATTTTGGTGGGACTGGTGCTGTGACAATGCTGTCGGTAGACAAGGTTGTAGTTTGTGAAGCTTCAAAGCTGGGTGTGCTGATTGCGGCGGTTTCATAGACACGACGCGATCGTTCGATTGACTACGTCCCTTTCCATTGATCGGCTGTGGTTTTGTCAACTGACCACTCTGTGACCGACGAACGTTGCTGCACCAGGCTGCCTTTCCCTCATTCTTTTTGAGAAAAGTGAACTTTGATTTGACTCTAGTCGATCCTGATCTACAAGAGTGTTGTCCTCTTTGAGTGTTGAATAGCGTTTCCTGAACCGGAAATGATCAATTAAATTACGGAGGTCGAAGGGAAAGACAGTCAGAAAAAAGAAATAGAGGGTTGCAATAGAGAGAAAGAGAAGAATAGAGAGGAGATAGAAGAAAAAAGATATAAAAATGGAAGAGAGGAGAAAAGGATAAAAGAAAAAGAGGACGAAAAGGGAATATAGGAGATCAGAGGAAGATGGAGAAAAGAGGAGAAGAAAGAGACAGTAAGAAATAAGTGGAGAAAAGAAGATCGAAGACAGAGAAAAAAAATGTGAAAAAGAAGGCAAAGAGAAAGAGAAATTGACAAAAAACAGAATAGGTAGATGGAGAAAAAAGAAAAGATAAGAAAGAAGGCCGAAAGAAGGGAAGTGTAAAGAGAAAAAGAACCAGGAAAAAGAATAGAATCTATGGAATCGAAATCGACCTCGTGTTGAAGTTTCTCTTCCAGGATTTCATTAAACGATTTCTGTCTTGGAAAAATGATCGTTCTGCTTTCTTTTTCGCCACCGTCACCTCGACCACCGCATCCATCATCGGCGAAATCATTTGATATATCGTTGGAAGTACAATCGGAATCGGAATTGACACCTTTGGTCCATGAGTCTAAATCCATTCCACTTTTGGTGATCTATGACAAATTAAAAAATTAAGTCGATAAATCGTCAATATATTATTGATTAATGAAAAGTTCCTTCTACCTTCAATAAATTAGATTTGTCCTCTATTTTTGAAGAGATATCTACAAAATCAATGAAAAGATTTCCTATTTAAAGTAAACCATTTACCTTTGACTAGACATGGTGCGTTTTTTACGGTAATTTTCTGAAAAAATATCATCATTATTCCAATTTAAGATGGGACCATTTTACCGTCATGGAACTGGAGTCGGTTTCAGAATCACTAGATAAAAAGTTTAGAGCCTTCTCAATATCGTTTTGCTGTGGTAACATATCACCCTGATGACATATATTGATGCAGTGTCTATTGTTTTGATTGAACAAAAAGCTTTTCATTGTATCTTCAGGTTTATATCCAACAACAACCCCAGATCGACCTATCCATGAACTGTTATTTGGAAATGTATCTTTAACGCTTGAAGTCATTTCAATTTCTAATTAACTATTATTCAACTTGGATAACATAAAGACAGTTTTGAAATGAATTTTGGTTTTAAATTATGTAAGCAGTGTAAACAAACCTTGAACTGCAAAGATCCAAGCAATCAATTTTTATTGTAACATTTAAACACAATATATTATTCAAACATTTTCGTTATTCTTTATTTCATTTTTAATTGGTCTTCAATTTATTTGTCATTTTAATGATATTTAAAAGGTAAATTTTTCTTTTCATCTTTAAATTAAAAATATTAATCATATGTATCATATATAATTATTTGCTAGATTAAATACTAAATCTTAAAATTAATATTTAATTTAAAATAATGAAATCTGAATTTTAAATTTAACATTCAAAAACTTATGATGAAAAATTTTAAATAAATAAAATCAAGTTTTTAAAATTAATTTGATGGCGTTAATAACATCTTAATAAGGACTTACTAAATGGACAAATATGCTTTGTGAAAGGATCTGAAACACTCTTAAGCCATCATTCATAACCGATGACCATGAAATATTTAAGTTTTGTGTCTCATGTTAGAATTACTCGTTTAAAAAGGATTTTTGGATCAATTTAAAGTTTAATTATTTCGGATTTCCAATTTCTAATTATTTAATTTATATATCTTCATAAAATAAAAAAGTAGAACCTACATTGTACTTTTGAAAAATAATGTTTTTTTATCTTAACTGATATAAAAAATGAAGAATAAAATAATTTCATAAAAAATTGAGGTGTACCGGAGAAAAATGCAGATTTTTTAGGACAAACAAAAACGAAAATTTCAAATGATACAAAAATATTTTTTTCAAAAAAATTTCCATCATTATTTATACATTTCTCCCATCTTTCAGTCAATTTGTGGATGCCGTCCCAAAAAACCTTCTCTAGTTTTGAGACGAACCAGTCTAAGACTCATTTTTGGACATCTTCATACGTTTTGAAATGCTGCTCAGCAAGGCCATGTGCCATCGACCTTAACAAATGGAAATCCGAAGGAGCAAGATTTGGTGAATATGGCGGGTGGGTCAGTACTTCCCAGGCTAGATCTTTTAAGACACTTTTGACTCCTTTTGATGTATGTGACGAGGCGTAGTCATGGAGCAAAATTACTTTACCATGTCTTTTTGCCAATTCTGGACGTTTGGTTATCAAAGATTGGTTCAGGTCCATTATTTGTTTTTCATACCGAGAAGAATTAATAGTTTCACCCAGTTAAGAAGCTCATGATATATCATATCCTTTGATCCCACCAAACGTAGAGCATTGCTTTTTTTCCAAAATGATTTTGCCTTGCTGTCTGTTTTGAATCCTGACCCGGATCAACCCTTGATTTCTTGCGTTTGGGATTCTCATAATATATCCACTTTTCATCTCCTGTAAAAATTTTGTGTAAGAAAGATTTCCTTCAGTGTCGATGCAGCAA
Organism: Bipalium vagum; assembly: GCA_037834085.1. Taxonomy (NCBI): domain Eukaryota; kingdom Metazoa; phylum Platyhelminthes; order Tricladida; family Geoplanidae; genus Bipalium; species Bipalium vagum. The sequence goes on along the minus strand of JBBMKC010256074.1, from coordinate 10,150 downwards.
CATTTCACAGACCACTTTTCTGTTTTCAATTTGCCTATCGTCCAGTTTATGCGGCACCCATTTCCCTTCCTTTAAAATATTACCCATTGCCTTTAACCTATTAGAACCTATTTTTTGGGCAACATCTAGTTGCAAGGCAAGTTTTTTCTGAGTTTCGAAAGGATTTTCATTCAATATGGCTTGGATTTCTTGATCCTCAAATGATAAACTTCGACCAGGGTGTCCAATATCTTTGATACTGAAATTCTCATTTTTAAAGCGTTTAAACCAACGCTCACAGGTAGTCTGAGATGGAGCATGGTTCCCATACACCTGGCAAAGTATGTGGTAAGTTTCTGTCGCAGTTCTTTTCATAATAAAATAATGTAAGATCACTTCCCGCAAATGCTGGTTTTCCGGAATAAATAGTGTCATGTTTAAATCTAAAAATATATAGAATATTAAAACTTTAATAAAATTTAAATGTTTATCTTAGTAATTAATACATATCTAAACAAAATACAATATTTAAACAATAAGATTAATTTTATCATATATGATAAAAAATGTATTTAAAAAAATCTGCATAACTTTCCGGTACACCTAATAGTGACAAAATAAAAAAATCATGTGGATGTTTAAGAATTTTGAATTATCGATGCTCAATATTCTTAGTCAATTGAAAAGAAGTCAAAGGTATTCCAGGTGTAACTCGCTTTTATTTTGCCATAAAAACAAATCAGTTCTTATTTTCTTTATATGGACAAAAAAGAAATAGATTCCATGTACCTACTTTGTAATAAGTAAAAGGACCATCAATCGGAAAAATAAAAAAAATTAAAAATCTAATTTTTTTGTGTTTGATGTAACCATTAGAGTATGGTTCCCTTAAAAAATACTCTAAATCAATAGGTTAAAACATTGACTTTTGTGGCATTTCAAGATACATATTTTTACTATTTCCAAGTGAAAAGAGAACATGAAAGAAGGGCATTGAATATTATTTGGGGCTTATGAAAATGACTTTGCAAAATTAGAAGCACGCACAAATATTTTTTTGATTAATTTTGATTGCGTTAATAATATCTTAATAAGAACTTACTAAAGTATTTTTAAATGGGCAAATATGTTTTGTGGAAGTATTAATAGCTATGTATGAAGATAATGATAATGTAATTTAAACTCATTTTAAGGTTTTTTAAAAAAATGTTAAAAAATGTTTAAAAATGTTTTAAAAAAATTTAATTTTGCAATACAGTTATAAAAACTTGGATTTAATGTATTTACTTAGATATAAAACTCAAAACACTTTTAGTGAATAAATTTATTAGTGAATATTTATAAAACTAAATTAACAAATAATCTAAATTTTAAACTTTAAAAGAGTCTTAGTTCCAAGTTTCCCACTGAAAAATGTAAACTGTCCTTACATGAAACCGCCAATCAATGCAACAATTACTGATAAAATTTTGATATCAATATTTCCGTCTTATTGGTGGAAAAAAATTTCCAATTTTAAATTGCCCATGATTTTTAGCTGGAACTGAGATATGTTGCATTTGCTTTTAATTCAGATATTTGTAAATATCTTGATATAAGAATTTCATAAAATTGTTGAGGTTCAATTCCTCTTTTCATTTTAAGTTATTGAAAAATAATAAACTTGTTATTTATTATTATTTATCTTAATTGTTTAATTTTAAAATTAATTAATTAATTAAATTTTATTAAAAATATTAGTTTAACATAAACTACTAATTGTTAATCAGTACCATGTTACATTAAAGTACAAAACCTTTATTGAATTGCTCTTACAGAAAATTAAAAAATTTTTATTTATTTACATTAATATTTATTTTAAGAAAGAACGTGACAATGTTAGCATCTTTAATATTGACATCTTAGCTGTCAAATGATAGATGTTAAGTCACTTAAAAATGCCTATAAAACCAGTGTGAAATCACTATTTTTCTCCAACAAATTACCGAAGTAAAAATAGATATGATTATTTTTGCTGTGGTTTTATTGTGGTTGAACAAAGATATTCTGGTACAGCATTGAGAGTGTAATGGAATGCTTGGTAATAGTTTATTTGTGGATTTTAAAGAGAGATTAACAAAATAAGGTATACTTGCTATCACATTTTGGATCATCTTTTTTCAGTTTCCCTCCATATTTTAATTTTTCGAAGATAAAAAAATCATCTAATTTTTAAAAAACAATATAAAAACCATAAATATTAATCATCCCAATTTAATTAATTGCCTTTTTATTTTTTTTCTTAGGAATTACTCTTTCAGAAAAATTATAAAATAACCCTCATCATAAAAATACATATATATAACTCTATACCATAAAATTACATAACCCTCCATCATAAAAACCCCTCTTCAATGTCTTTAACAAAATTTAAAATCATAAAACACAATATTTCCTAATCGTTATCAGTCTTTTTGCCCTCATACTATTGAGCTGTAGTATTTCAGGCTCTCGGGCGACAAGTATTAGGGATAAAGAACATTCCTAGGACAATAATTTCTCCAATATTGGATTATTTCCTCGTCTTCAGTTTGTTCATGAGATCCTTATATATCATTTTTGTTCTAGTCCCATGATTCTTGGGATATCACACTACTCATAACATATAGAGGTCTCTGCAAAAAATTATCAAAAGCCTTGATAATTTTGTAATTATACTTAAAGTTAATATAAAAATTTAAAACAGTTAAAGAATAAATTAAAATAGTTAAATATATACTTATAAAGTATATGAGAGAAATTAGGTTAGTATTTTAAACTCTTCTTTAGTTATTGATTACAGAGTAAAAAGTTTTTTTAATATTTGTAAAAGTTTTTAAGTTAAAAGAGTAAAGAATTTTTTTAATTAGAAAATTAAGGTTTTATTTAATTCTGTTAAAGGGTAGAGGATTTTTGAATCCCAAAGTTATTATTAAGATTCAAAAAATAAATTAATGATGTTTAACTTATATAGGTTTTGTTTACAATAAAGGTTAGAGTTTTTAACAGTACTTTTATTTTGAATTCTAAAGTCATTGTTAATTAAATTATTAGTGTTTTTTATAATACTGATAGTATTACTCGATATAATAATTATTATAATATATTTAATTATAGTAAAGATAAAAATACATTTAAATGGTAAGATTATCCACCTCTACTACAACGCAGAACATATATATTTAAATTAAGCATGATTACATAATAATTAATCATCTATTTTATTTTCATTCCATTAAATAATCATCTACTTTAATTTCACCTCAGGGGAAACTAAAAAAGATGATTCCACATTTGCAAGGTTAGATCTTTTATACACAATCCATAATTATTTAATTAATAAATACATTCTCTACTTTATAATAGCCGAAAAAGTTCTGTTAACAAAAATGCGTATTCGTCGCCTAGAACAAATCAGAATCGAGTTATCAAAAGAATAATAGAAGGGAATTGGAGACATATTAAAATGTTAGTGATAAGAATTCACTTCTATCACTAAATAAAGTTAATTAATTATTTTAAATTAACTCGATCGCTTAAACACTGGAATTAATACAAATTCCTTACCTTCATTATTACTGTCTTTTTAATATCTTTTGAGATCAAATTACAAATCATTTTCTAAGTTGTTAAGGACATTTTGAATGTGAAAATCAAGAGCTTTTTTTTATTTTTGCCACACTCATTTTCGCAGTGTGTGGCTTAGCATTATCCTGGAATAAAATAGAAATTCATCTATTGATTAATTTTGGCAGTTTTATCTTAATTTTTTTTACCATTTCGTTCAATGACTTACAGTACACTTCTGCTGTGATCGATGAGCCCGGTATCAAGAATTCATAATGAATCACACCTGCACTTCACCACCAATCACTCACCATCAGTTTCTATTCATGGATATTACGCTTTGGACTGTGTTTCGGTGGTTCATATTTGTCCAACCACTGTGAAGAACGTTTGCGGTTGTCATATCTTATCTATTTTTCGTCACAAGTGACAATATGATTCAAAAATGGATCAGATTTTTGACGAGAAAGGAACATCAAACAGGTTTGCAAACGCTATTCTTTTTGTTTTGCATTCAGTTCATGAGGAACCCATTTATTTAATTTTTTCACCTTTCCTATTTGATTTATATGATCTAAAGTAGTTTTTTTTAGTGAAACCAAACTTTACAGAGAATACCTGGGAACTCTGACATGGGTTAGGCTCAATGATAATCTTTAATTTGTCGTTGCACACATTTGATTCTGAACGACCACATGGCTCATTTTGGAGGTTAAAATTATCCTTACGACATTTTGAAAACCAATTGGAAACTGTTTGTTTTGTAGTCCCAAATACTGCATTAATGTTTTCAGCTGTCTGCGTTGCCGTTGTTTTGAGTAAAATCTCATATTTCATAATTACGCGTATTTCCGATATATCAATTTTTAACAAAAATGATTAATTTAAACAATTGATTTATACTTTATCAGATTAAAATGATATTTACAAACAAGACAGATATATAATTTACCAATGCTATAAACCGAATGGTAAAATATCAAGCCGATAACAAAAAAACAACAATTAAAGTTGGCAATTTCATTACCTACAAATTTCATACTACACAACCTGATATATTAATAAACAGAAATACAACTTTTACTTTTTAAAAGTATAAGTATATCAAATTTACATTCATGTTTATCTTTAAGTAATATAACTATAAATTCATTAATATAAAGGAAATATTATTTCTCATTGCTAAAAACCTATTCTAACTTTAAATGAAATGTCAGATATTTTATAACAAAACCAATTAAAGTATTTAACATGCTTATCTTGAGTAATACGTTAGCAATATGTTGTTTAGTAGCTGGTATTAAAAGTTTACACTCGGTCTAGTATTTGTGACGTCATATTTGAGGAGAGTTTGAAATGATTTGAGAGTTGAGAAGAGAAGAAATGAATGTTGAATTACCTTTATCTCACTCCGTAGTTAACGAGTCTTTCCAGTTAATTTCTTATGACATCTTTTGACTGACCTAATAAATTTCTAATTTGAAAAGTTTGTGTACGTTTCAATTTGTGTGATTTCTTCGTCTGTCAATGTTTTCCTCTGTCACATGACTAAAAGGAACAGGATTTGTGTTGTATATATCATTAAGAAATAAAGAATTACTTTTATTTTTGAAAAATATTCAAATTATAGATATTTAAATATTAATATATTATAATAGTCTGATAAAACAAATCTTAAATTACACTGCGTACAATTAAATATTCCAACCTTTATGGACTCTTGTCTGATTTTAAAAATAAAAATTTTCTGTTGAATATTCACAAAGAATTTTCTTTAAAAAATATCGCCTACACATTATTCTTACAAAAAAATCCAGTTTCATTACATTTAATATACTATTGGAAATACAAAGTAAATGAAAATATTCGTAATTTTTATTAGGCGTACAATTGAATATGCACCATTGTATTTATGGAGATTCAATATAACATACTTCTTTTAGGTTGTTCAAAAATATTTTCTTTTTGTGACATTTATAAGACATGATTTTAACAATTTACTTTAGTTTTAAAGTGCATATTCTAATTTAAATTTTCATGAAGATTAAAATAATGTGTTAAGTAAGTAAAGAATTTTATATGGAAAAGAAGCAGTTAAGTGAACTGTTTTAAAACAAATTTAAAATTGAGCTTACTCGAGAGGAATCTAGTTGTAATATCACACAAAACAAAACAACACACAAAAGTATGATTCAACACTGGTTTACAAAATTTCTCAATGTAGAAGAGACCCTAGAAGTTGATCAGAGTCTTCCACGAAATGCTATCATCATAAAGGACAAATCGATAGGTTTAGTGGAGATCAATCCACGTACAACAGTTCAAGGACGTGCAGAAGAATTAGATATCACTATTGGGAAAACTTGAAACCACATTGGAAAATTGGTAAATTAACAAAGTTAGACAAATGGATTCTTCATTAGTTGAACGTAATTGTCGATTTGAAATTGCGTTTTTTGACCGAATTGTGATGTTCAATGAAAAGTGGATTACGTATGACAACCATCACCGTTCAGCTCAATGGTTAAACCATGATCAATCAGCATCACAAACGAAAATACGCAATTACTTAGTTGCCATTTTCCGTTCTTATGCAATTGGAGAACCTTTTCAAAATATCGATAAATTTGTTTGGCCGTAGAAATAATTAAATCTTACTAATCTAGCTAGGCGTTTTAACGACAGTTTAGTAAAATGCAGAATATTGACAATTACTGTACATCATTCTTTATCACATGTGTCGGTTGAACTTCGATATCACTGCACGTCTTTTTTTAGAATTCAGACTTACAGAGTGATTGTTTAATTAGCGGAGCATTTTATGGGAGCGCAGTAACCTCAAAAAGCGACAACTTTCGTTAAATTTAAATACTTTACTATATAGTTACAAACATAAGGCTAAAAATTAATATTACTTTGAGATTGAATTGGTAATTTACAACAAAAACAACATGCTGCAGATATTTCGAATGAAATCCCATGTATCAATAAAAAGAAAGAAGTTCCTCTTCTCTTTTAATTGAGCTTTAATCACGAGTTTTAATTTAAAGCTTTTAAACAACATTATTTTCTCTATTGTGTAATATTATACAAAAAAATTTTTAAATCATCAGACATCAAGTGTTCACCAGCACTTGGACTGTCGACCTAATTATATATTTCATATTTAATGTCAAAACACTAAAGGCTTAAGATCTTCATTAGTTATCTTGTAGATACACGGGTTACTGAAGTCTGACTACTGCGAAACATAAAACAAATAAAATTTCACAATTAATTATAACAGAAATTTCATTTAACGACAAAAAAACAAAAAAGGAAATCGGGAAATCACCGCAAACAAATAAATTTTTCATTATTTCGTTAAATTTTACATATGTCTATTTGCATTGTTTAAAACAAACAATTTTTTAAAATAAAAAAACTAAAATAAATATTTATTGATTTTCTGCATTGTTCTTCACAGCTTTTTATTCTGTATAAGTTTCCATTATCCTCAAATGTGGGTTTTGAGTCTCTAGATAAAATATATTAAATCTGTACTGTATAAGAAATATGGGTACCGAGTAAGGTTTGAATTCAAATTGTTGCTCTTTCTTCACTTCCTAATATTATTTCATTAAAACAAAACCAACCACCAAACTGAATTTACTTCACAAAAACTGCTGTTGAGATTTTCCTTCTTGGCTTTTCCTTTCGATTTCTGAATCAAATAGTTTTAAATAAATATTCTCAACATTTACTTACATCGTTCTTATCCGGTCTCAATTTCTTAAATAAAACTCATGACAATGTGATCAAATAAATATATGAACCCCTACCTTAAATATCTTCAAGAATTTATTCCACTTACCTTTCTCTTGATTTTTAAAAAGTTTCTTCAAGCTGGAATTATTGGAAGATTGAGCGATAACCAGGGGAGATACCAGGGACTGATTTTCTAAATTGATGTCAGCTCCATTTTTTAACAGGAAGGGTATGATATCCGTGTTCTGCTTGTAAGCGGCCAGATGGAGAGCACTGTTACCGTCACAATTGGTCTGGTCGATATATTGAGAAGGTATCGATTGAATTAGGGCTCTCGCTGCAGAGTTGTTTCCCAGCTTTATTGCCAAGTGCAAGGGCGTATCTCCGTTCTGAAAGGTCAAAAGCCATTTAAGATTATTTTCGAATGTTTCCCATGATGTAACACAAACTTTGTCCGCATTATTTAGCAATGCTTGTTTAGATATCAACAATTTAATGATGCTGTCATTATTAGTTATTACAGCTTGATGTAAAGAAGAAAGACCCTCCTAAAAAGTAGTCAATCCACGATAATGTATTAGTTCAAGTAACTTGGTTTTCGAAGTTAATGTCCACGAATGTCAAGAGAAATTCCAAAATATTCAACTGGTTTTTGAGGATAACCTTGTGTAATATGTACCCCTGAGTATAATCAATATTGCGAACTATATTTGATAAAATCTACCATCTTATTAGAATTAATCTCCGAGAGCCTCTGACATTTAAATATGAACTTTGCTGCTTCTAAATGTCCATTCAACAAAGCTTGGTGAAAGGGACTGAAATTTCGCTGGAAACAAGTTTTGTTTAAAACAAAAGGTCATATTTGTCTTACGTTGTCTTCATAACTGATTAAATCGGGGATCTGTCGATAGAGAATCTTAAGGACTTGAACGTTACCGACCATTGATGCATCGACAAAAGGGTTCTTAAATTTGTAAGTAAAGTAATTTGTTTAACAAAGTTATATTGTCCTACTCTGAATTTGAAATATTCCGGAACCTTGTTACATTTAAAAGCTGCAAGTTCCATGATATTGTTTGACTGAATGGCTTGGAAAAATCTTTCAAATTTAATACCTTCATTCATCGTGTAATAATTTCCAAAATTTAATGACCAAAAAAATTTAAATTGAAAAAATCCCAAAAATATATTATTTAAAAAACAATTTTTAGTTAATAAATATTTTTTATTTCAATTTTGTTTTAATCATTTAATATGGATTAAAAATGTTTAATCGATGATTTTTTTTCGTAACTTTAATTTATTCGATTTTTTAATTAAAATTTTTTAAAAACCTTTTAAAAATATTTCTTTTGAAAATTTAATAGATTGTTTAAATGATCATTCATATGTTGGTCTTGTTAACAATAACTTTATTTTTTTTTAAAAACTTTCTTTGGAAATACAAAGAACACAAATACATATATTTGAACTAGATAAAACTACAGTCCTTTATAGCCACCAGTGTACAAATTATGATTGAAATTTGTAAACAAATTAGCACCGCTTTTCTGGGCTACTTCCTTTGAAATCTTCACACAAGCATTCTTAAATTTGCGAATTGTGCCACATTCCTTGTTATTACTTGTTATAACTTATTACCACCAGACGGAATCAACAGTTTGTACAGTTTTCTAAGTGATCTTTCAGCCCGTTCCTTTTGATCTTTCACATATTTTGGACTAGTAATCTTCTTTGTAGATTTGATTCTCAATTTCTTCTTCGCATTCACTACCATAGTTTTTGAAATTTTGAATTTAGTAGCCGTTGAACGTTCACTGATGTTTGGATTGCGCATATAATGGATTGCGCATTCTTGACCTTCTTCAGCTGTTTAGCAGTTAACACGGATGGTTGTGGATCTGATTTCTTGGAGTATCCAACTTTATCAGTATCAACATAACGTTTCAACACTTGCTGAATTGTTCGCCTTTTGCATCCTTCATCTACGAAGTGCTTAATCGTTATCTTTCGATCTCCATTATTGGTCACGAAAAACTGAATAATTCTCTTGGCTTCATCTTCACGCTTTTTTGACTTCATCGTCAAATCGTTAAATTGATATAGCTGATCTATAATATTCAAAAAAATAAAAAAAGAAATTTAATATATTTAACACAAGAGCTATTTAAACAATGCGCAATTAAACCTTGACCACCCTTTATCTCCATTTAATTGTATTGAGATCTGATATTAATGCAAGCAAGTTATTTTAATTAATCCTCGAATAGACAAAGTAACCAATCTCTTGTGTATTTATTAACTTTACTTAGAATTACTATTAGTGTTCTACTATACTATGATTTACGGAAAGCACGATATATAAATATTGACAATAATTTAAATTATTTAGATCAATAAAATGACCGATAAGCACTACCTTTATGGTGCTATTAAATATTTTCTGTTGATAAAATATACTTAAAATTATTGAGCAAAATAAATCCTTCATAACGGATTTCATGGCAAAAAATACATAAAACAGCAGCTTAAAAATTCACACAAAACATTTTAGTCTGGTATATTGTATAACTATTTTATGTTTATGATTTATACGACTTTTACAACAATGAAAATGGAATTATTATTATTATCATTATCATTTTTGTCATAGTTAAAAAAATATTAAAATCCCTTAAGTTTGGAGGCTTAACATCAAATCAAAAGAAACACAACACCACATAATTATTGGGTTGGCAACTAAGTTCGTTCGCTTTTTAATATAAAATTTTTCAAACTAATATATTAAAAATATCTTATTTCAATTGTTGTTTTAATAATTAAATCTTGTTAGCGG
>JBBMKC010256065.1:0-10085 GCA_037834085.1 Bipalium vagum | reverse complement strand
CCGATATTTAAAAAATCATTTTTTCGGTTATTATCATGAATCATGATATAAAGCGAGTTGATGGTTAATATCACGACTTTTTCTGTAACGGACGCCGTGATATTAAGCGGGTTGAACTGTAGTAAGAAATTACGTCAGTGGTTATTTAAAAATAGGATTACGACAAATATGGATAATGAGGTCAAAAGGAAAAAAGAAGTAACGTCATTTAAAAAACACCAATGACAGGCGTAGGGACACCAAAACACATGATAGAGAAATAGTATAAATACCTAAAGAAAAATCATAAAAATTTGCCTTCAAAATTTATAACTTTTAGTTTATCACAACTAAAACAAAATTTTGAAAATTAGAGTTTATCATAACTTCTCTAAAAAGCAAAGCGTAAGTGAATTATCATGTTCACTTTAATTAATTAATTAAACAGAACGTGAATATAACTTCCCGTTTCTGTCCTTATTAATTAAATTCTTCTCTTTTCTTTTTGTGTTTATTTCCGACAATTACGATCTGATAAACTAGTTATCAGATTCTGTTTTTTTACTCCAGAGCGTCTGCACATTTCCTTGTGCGATTGATATCTTCTTTAATTATTAAGTGTTATTTTGATCTTAGTGTTAAAATCTTTTAAAAAATTTTATTTATAATAAAAAAATTGAAAATCATTTTGTTTGTCTTATTTCTCTGTTGTGATCAGTGCACTACCCTAAGGAGTCAGATTAAGATAAAATATACACACCAACAATTATATAATTTTGCAAAACAATTTGAAACAAGTAAAAATTTAGGAAGTATATACAGGGTTGTTAAAAAGTTTTGCATCACCCAAAAATTTTAATTTTTTTAAAGATTTTATCTCGACACGAGGATTATTTCATGCTAGAATTTAATAAGGTAATAAAATATACTGAAATGATGTGTATTCGTAATAGATGTGTATACAAAGTATCAATTTGTTTTTATTTTTAAAAATAATAATATTATATAAACAATTATTAAAGTTAACTATTTTAAAATTATATTTAGCCGCTACCGTTCTTATTACAAATATTAAAAATTAATTATTTGCTAGAAACCAGTTAATCGTAGAGAACAATAACATACTAGTAAGTATAAAGCTTAACACATTTCTTCAATGGCTAAGATTTTTATAACTGTTATTTAGTAATCCATATCTCAATGAAAGTAATTGCCGAAATACGTTACTTCATTGTTTTCACCATGGAGAATAGAAATCTACTCGTGAAGTTGCCTATATAGTAAAATGTAACCAATCATCAGTTAACAGGATAATTAAAAAATACAATGAAACCGGAAAAATAGAGAATAAACCTCGAACCGGACGTCCGACAAAACGTCCTCAAGAGATGATGCCATTTTAAGAAGGTGTTGCTTGGCAGATAGAAGTCTGAATTTTACAGATTTAACCAAGTTATGGTCTGAATCAACATGAGTGACAGTGTGCACTTCAACTGTAAAGAAAAAGCTCCAAAATTTTTGACTTCATGGCTGCTGTCTTATTAATAGAGAAAAGCCATTATTAATAGAAAGCCGACAACTGAATCGCTTAAGGTTGGCAAAAGAACATCTTCAGTGGACTTCAGAAGAATGGAATAGGGTGTTGTTTAGTGACGAATCTATATTTAGCATCAATAATCAACGGAAATGCGTTCGTTCGTCGTTTTTCAAAGTGTATTTTACCAACGATTAAGTATCCAGCTTCTATAATGATATGGGGTTGCATGTCATCTACTGACCTGGGAAGATTTTCAGAGATGATGACTTGATCAAACTATATTTTTATCTTAGATATGCTACCAAGAAGGAAAGACCTTTTTAAATACAAAGATTTTATTTTTCAAGATCACACAATGTTTTATGCCACAGGGCAAAATTAGTTAAAAATTGGTTAGAAGACAATGTTATTCAAAGATTGGACTGGCCCACGTAGTAACCTGATCTTAATCCAATCGAAAATCTGTGACAAAGTGTGAGCAATATTATTTCTAAATTGAAACCAAAGAATAAAAAGATTTAAGTGAAGCATTATGTAATGCTTGGTATCATTGCAACACAGAACCGGAATTGAAGAAATTAGTAGATTCAATGCCGAAACGATGTAAATTAGTAATAAATAACAAGGTGTTATAAATGTTATTTTTCTATGTTTTTTTTCTATATTATTGTAAAAAAGCATTTGCAATAACAAAATTAGAATTTGTATTGCATGTTATAAATAAACCATAAGGTATTGTAGATATTGTGTGGTTTTATTATTGTAACAAACTGTTATCGGGCATTAATTATTTCTTTCCTTTATTATAGTATGTGAAGTGTGGCCTTGTAAGGCTTGGTACAATTTTCATAAAATATTGTTCAAAAATTCTTCTTAAGTTAAAAATTGTATTTTTCTTGTGGTGATGCAAGACTTTTTACCTCAACTTTATATATTACAAAAACACTATTTAAGCTCATGTTGTTGCATAGCAAGAGCACAATTCCTCCTGATCAGTCGATACCAACCTTGGAAATCATCATATATCACTGAATCATTGACTGTGGGTATTAATTGACTTAGATATATATCACCTTGTCCCAACAAACATCTAACTATCGTTTTTATTTTGCTGAAGGAAAATTGGATAGGGTTCAACATGAAAGAATAGGGGGATAGTAATTTTGTTGAATTTGATAAAATCTTCATGGTATTAGTCGTCAAGTTTGCCGTATGTGGTTATAATAATATAACCATCATTAATATCATGAGAGAATGACAATAAATTATCCAGGTCAATGAGAAATTGTGGAAAGACTTCACTATTGCAGCTAACAGAAAAAATCTTATGAAATACTATTTGTTGTCTAGATCATGGCGATTGAGCAAAGACGTACAAGCTGTCACCGATTCAAAAGTTTCTATTCATCTAGAGCAGTGATTTACCAAATGTATTTGCTATTCACGCCAACATTTAGTGGCTAAAAATCTCAGTGAATGTCTGAACAAATGATTGCAGTATGTCATTAAAGCAGTCAATAAAATCAAAGGAAATTCGTGAAATAGCAGATTATTTAAAGAGTTTTGCAAGGAAAATGAAGAGAAATTTAACCATGTATTACTTCATATTGAAATCTGTTGATTGCCACGAAGTAACTGTGTGGTCGAGTTTTAAAAACACACAGATAGTGTCTTAGGATTTAATTTGATTAAGTCCAAAAATGAAAAAGCTTATTTAACAGATACTTATAGCAAGTTTAATAAAATGAATTTGCAACTACAAAGTGATAGTCTAAACTTAATTCAAACAAAAAGCGTTATTTTTGCTTTCGTGCAAAAAATTCAGATGTACAAACAAAATCTGAGTCAAAGAAAATTTATCACTTTCCACATTTATCACAGTTGAAACAACTGACCAAGATATTATCAATTGTTGTGATCATTTGGATGCCATTTGATTTGGTTTCAATGAAAGATACTAAGATATTTGAAAATTGACATTCTTAATTGGCTTTAAAATCCTTTTTTAGATACAGACAAAGAGGAATTTTAAATATTGCAAAATGAGTTGATAGAAATATAAACAAAGAAGAACTCAAATTTAAATTTACGTGTGGCTACCAAAATTTCTGGCTGTAAAAGCAAATACCTGAACTGTATTCAGAACTATAGCCGGTCGTAAAAAGGTTAATAATAACATGTCCGTCACATATTTAGTGGAACGCGGATTTAATGCAGTTATGAGTTTGTTAACAAAAATAATTTCAAATAGCTTAACTTACGATTATATGTGACAAACATGGAACCAGATTAAGTAAAATACACCTTCAATACTAAAAGAACTAGTAGTTTCAATTTTTATGTGTAATAAAATTTATTTTATACCTTTATCTCTTTATTTTCATGTTAAAATATGAAGTTCAATAACATTCGATATTAAAGGTGAGATTATTTTTAAGTTTCAATGTTTCTATTATGTTTATAGTATAAACATTTGCTTATTGATAAAAAAAAGATTTTAAGGGGATGATAAGAAATTTCTTTTTTAAAAAGTGGGCGGAAGATATACAGCATGCGGAATCCATTTTCCACATTTAGAAGTTTTTCTCATTTGAATTAAATAGCCTTGAATTCTTGCTTTAGAAGTGTGCATTAGTTTTCCAAATCCCGTGTTGTTAGATAAGAATCCTCTTCATTAGTCTATTTAAGTTGTTAGTGTCTGTCTGTGTATGTCGAAATCTTTGTTCCGAAACTTCTAAACCAATTTTCACATGTACTTAAACTAATAGGATCCATTAATGCCAGAAAAAACGTTGTATAAAACTGTCTGGCATTTAATCCGCACCTAAAGTCATATAGCAGATAGATCCTTATCATTTCTTGAGTAAATTTCATCTCCAATTATAAGGAATCTTAATAAATAATGTAAAAATACATTACTTTATATAAAAGCGCCTTTAAATAATATTATTTTAAATAATGGGCTTATAAATTATTTCAATTAATGTGGATAATCAATACTAAATCATACTGTATGAAAAATCGTTAAGACTTATGAGATGACTTAATATCAGTAATTGAATATTTCGAGAATATCTTCAAATTATTTTTAAGAAACAGAAAATCTAATGATAAAATTCAATTAAAAGGGATCTAATAATATTAATAATGCTAATATTTCAATATTAAGCAAGGTACGCATATGTAACTCAATATTGTTACGCTTTTATATTACTATGAAACCCTTTCGTAACACCTAAGTCGTAAATTTATAGACTCTTTCACTTTTGTCAATAATGTATTCAAAAGTAATTGAATCAAAACTACCACAATAAAATTTTTATTCTATTAACACAGCTACACAATGGTGATCACTTAATAAAGAAACAGTAAAATTTCTCAAATTTTCAAAATAAATAAAACGATACAGAAAATCACAAAAATTAATATATAGTCAAATCAATGTAGGAGTGAGATCAAATAATATAATCAATAAATTAGAAAATCTAATCAACAATTATTATAATGGATAAGTTAATATTAATTTAAGAAGAAAAGAAAAATAAAGACAAAAATAGATATTTCACAGCTTAAAAAATCGATGGGTTCTAGTGTTGTTTGATGAGCCAGATCCGGTACACTCATAAACGCCCTAACCACACAAAAGCCTTCGTTGACCCCTGTCGCATAAAAATGGGCATAATAAATATTCACCAAATTGAATCTTCCGATAATAATCACAAACAAAATTAAAATACAAATTTTACTATTTTTTTGTGGCAGTCCATTGATGATTCCAATGCCTAATAGATGACTACTCAGTAGTAGACCAGTATTATTAATAGGGAATGTCAATTCTCTTTTTAGGCACTCAATCCTAATTGCAGACTCTGGTCTAATCTTGGAAAATCGACATTCGCTGTTGTCAAGATTAGATAATTTAATGATAAATTATTATTATTATTATTATTAAATATTATTTAATTAATATTTTTAGTATTAGTATTATTTCATTTCTGAGCCTTTGCAAATAGTTGTATAACCCCTTATTAATAAAACTGTTACGTTTTCCAAGTGTTTTCAATTTTATTTATGAAAAACTTTTGTATTTTATGATGAAAATTATGTCAATAATATTATTATTAGGTGTTTCCATTATTGTTTATTATTTCAAAGAAGGACATTTAACATGTTATGAATCTAATATTTTAAATTCCAGAAATATGATAAAATCATTATCAACAGGAGAAATTTTAAAATATGATGAGTTAATCTATAAAAGAACTAAAAAAGATTTGAAATATAGATATAAATGTGATTGGTATAAAATATCCTTCTGAAATAAAAGAAAAAACAAAGTGCTTTCCCTTATGTTCAGAATGATTTAAAGTTAGTGATTTATTTTTATGTAAATTTCAGGTTAAAAAAATAAAATTTAATATATTTAATAAGAAATTAATGTTGACACCGCTTGATAAAAATAATTATATGGTTGAAAGAAGTTAATTACATTTTTATTAAAAGGATATAGGTTTTGAGAATGAGAAAGTGGCAGGGAGTACAGCAGCCGGAAGGATCCGTTTTGGACTGTAGACGTGTCTGTAAGTCTTGCGTTTTGTTTGTAATTTAAGCCTGTCTGTTTGTGACTAAGTGTGTTCAATATTGTCTGAATTGGTCGAATTTTTACTCATCATTCATTGGTGTTTTACTTTATAAAAAGAAAACAGGAATATACTTACTTGACAGTAGATATTAACGATCGCAACAATGAATCATCGCCATTTGTTCTGGTATTTAAGAAATATGTCTAAAATTGATGGAAATATTGGAAATTCAGTTCTTATCATAGGTTTTTTCATGGTTATTTCTATAGAGTTGTTAACATTAATGAAACCCTTTCAGTTGTTTTACCAAATCTTGACTTAAAGAAAATTCAGAATTATAATGTGATCTGTTTTTATCTAAGACCAATCTAGGACGCTCAATACACTGTCTTCGTTCTTGAAAAGAATAAAGAAAATGCGTCTCTAATATACAATATATAATCTTCAGCAATTTTAGTACTGAAAATTTTCCGTAATATAAATAGTCAATGTTTGGATTTATTTTTATTTATTTGTGAAAAACTAGATTTATTTTATGTTATCATAATGATAATAATATTGATGTTGGGAATTGCAATGATGGTGGTAAAAATTATAACATTTCAATTATCGATTTTCGTTTTATTTATTCATTTTGAGAGGAAACATTTTGCACCCTTATTATAATAAAACTTGCATAAATCTCTTGTTAGTTGAAAAGTAATCGGAGATACCGGGATTCGAACCCGGGACCTTCACAACCCCGACTAATTTTCAATTTATCTCACACCCCTCATTTAAATCATAAATTTCAATTTCTTATCGATTTTGGCACATTTCTGTGAATTAAACTAAACTAATATCTAATAAATAGTTATTAAATTATTAAGGGAAAAAGGGTAAATTATAATTACCACTTTTCCATATAAAAAAAATACAAAATTATTTTTTTCAATGAAGATTTTCTTTTTGATTAGAAAACCAAATCCAATATATTTTCAGCTTAGGCGAACACGATTGAACTGAGCTGAATAATTAAAGCTCCCGGATTGTCATTGTCGTAATGGTAAAGGGAAGTGGATAGGCCACACAGAAATGAAGAGCTTATGGGTTTTGTATTGAGGACAGCTGCAAAGTCAATTACCCAGCGGAGGCGACTAAGGCCGGGTTGAAATCCATAACTGCTAGCTCTGAGTTTTTGCTCGGACCAATTGAGAAATGGGAAGATATCTCTATTGTGATTAGTAATTTGCCGATGGAAGAAAACTGGAGAGTATATAAACAACTACTTGATTTTCCAAAGCAGAACAAAACCGAGAACCAGAATCAAAGTTAATCAAATTGAACCAAAAATGAACGAGGAGAAACAAAACTACAGAGATACGGTGACGACAAAAAGAAAAGGCAAAAGAAGAATTGAACATTATTATTGTTAAGTGTTTTTTTGTTATGAATAAATTGATTTCTATTACAATATTATTTATTCGAACGGATCATTATTTTGTAATTTTGAGTCAGGAAAATTGGTTAATATTTATTTGAATATTTACATAGTGTATAAGACATTAATATTGAAACCTACTTATTGGTTAAACCACTTATAGAATTTAACATAAAAAGGAGGAAAGAAGAGTTCTTTTTCAAACTATTAAATATCCGATTCTATGGAAATCCTGTTGCATGACAATACACGACCACGTGTAGCAAAAGAAGACGTTGCAAAAGCTGAACGACTTAAACAGAAAATTTAAAACATTCTCCTTATTCACCAGACTTATCTCCGACCGATTACCATTTTTAAAAACATTTTGATAATATCTTGGTTCAAAGAATCATTGCTGATCAGGGTGATGACGAAATCGCCATATCCGAATTCCTGGACTCCAGAAATTCAGATTTTTATGAAAATGGGATTCTGAAATTAGTCTCTAGATGGGAAAATGTGTAGAATACATTAGGGAATATTTTGATTGAATTTTTTGTTTATTACACAGTCGTAAATTTCATTCGTGACAACCTAATAAAACTGTTTTACGATGGTCATATTTCAATGTTTATTAAAACTGTACAATATAAAAACGTTATTGGAATATCGTCACAGACAGCAACAGAACTTTCAGTGAATTTTATATATTTATAAGACCTGGCATAGTAAGTTTAGAGAGCGTAATTAACATTCCAGGACCAAAGTTCAGCTCAACTATGAATTTTTAGTAATTTTTGATTATCTCACAATAATTGTAAAACGTCATTCAGATTAAAGTCCAAAATGTACTTTAGCAGTGGACTGTTCTCCACTTCAAAAATAAATAAGATATATGATTTTTTTAAAAAATTTATTTTAGAAAAATAATAAAATATTTCTTTTTGAAAAAATGAAATGCAAAAATCTTGAACATTTTTTCATTTCCAATTTATTATTTTAAAGGTCAATTACACAATGAAGTTCAGTTCTTCAATGGTGACTCATCAAAATGACGCTTTTTCATTGGCTGTTCTTGTGTATAAATTAATTGTGATTGATTATATTTAAATAAAGATGTCATCTATCACGAAATGTTTTAACGATAAAGCTAACCCAGTTATCAGTTATTTGTGCGAACATTCTCTTCGATTAACTGACACTCAGAAATGGCTGATAGAAGTAATTATTAATTTTATTTACAAAGGTTACTTTTAGTTAGGAAACGAAGAAGCTGAAAGATTTTTTAATGCTTAGCTCTGGAGATGAGATGCAGTTATTGGCAAATATTTGTAAAAGTATTCGAGCAAAGAAGACACTTGATATAGGTAAGATGATATCGGTTTTTAAATGATGTGTAAAAATTAAATAATTGAAAATGGTTTTCCTTTTTCAAGCTTTGGTTATTGACAAGAAATTAGAAAATAATTTGACGGAATCGATTATGACTTTAATATAAAAATATGGATAGCAATAATTACAATATATAAAAGTATTTTTACGTGACAGATCCTCAAAGAAATGAATTGCACAATGTGTAAAAATCAGTGAAACAAGATTTCTGAGATAGAAAGCGATATTATGGCGCGCAATTTTAGAGGAAATAGAACTTATTATAGAATTGTATCGATTTTTTGTCATATTCTTAAGATTTTTATTGATAATTATAATGCGGAGATTGAAATTGATCGGGATTGATGGAGATTAATCGATAGAAACATATAGTGAGGTTGCGAGTACGAATGCCAATTCCGCAGTTTCGGTGAATCAATCATTCTTGTTTATTTTTATTTTTTTCATTCACAATTAATTAAAACAAAAGTTAAATTATTTTTCGGACTTTATTGAAAAAATCGATTGCGAAGGATAAAAATGTTGATTGTTTTAATTAATTTCATGTTTTAAGATGTTACTTATACATTTTTTATTATCTCTGTTTGCTTATTAATTGTTGACAATTTATTGTGATTATTATTTTTTTAAAGAGATCTAATTTGTACCTAGGCGTTTTCACTGGTTATAGCTCGCTGACAATTGCAGCCTCCCTTCCTGAAGATGGAAAGGTTTATGCATTCGATATAAGCGACGAGTTTATGAAAGATCTGTGTGAGCCGGCTTGGACAAGAGGAGGAGTGAGGCATAAAATCATTTTCAAACAGGCACCGGCTTTAGATAGTTTACGTAAGGGTTTTTTCATTGGTTTAAGCAATCTATATTTTTTTTATTAATTATATAATTTATGTCAATTTTTCTTGTGTTAAGTTTTCATTAAAAGAAATCAATTAATTTAAAATTGAGTTTGAATAAGTGAAACATTCAATCGAAACAAAGTTAACAATTAAAATTTTATTTTTTGCAATAAATAGATAGCAGGTTAATAGATATGGATATGCAGCTTTTTCCTATATATTATGGATTCTTTTCTCGGTTCAAATTGGATGCGCAGTCTCAATTAAAATTTACTCTCACTAAACATAATAATAATAATAATAATAATAATAATAATAATAATAATAATAATAATAATAATAATAATAATAATAAT
>JBBMKC010256054.1:0-10086 GCA_037834085.1 Bipalium vagum | reverse complement strand
CCATAATTTTAAGGCTTCCTCGACTTGTTCATCCTTCCCCATTCGTCTTCTCTTTCGATCCATGTTCATATTAGATCTTGTATCTATTTCGAGTTGCGATCTGCTTTTTAAAATTTCACACAAGAGTGGCTGAGAAATTTTTAAATTCGCTGCTGCCTCACGTTGACTCACTTTCAACAGGTTGTCGTATTTATGTAGGATATTCTGCTTTTCATTTTGTGATAAATCGCCTCGTGTCTCTCTTATCTCCTTCATATTCCAAATCTGTATTAGATTATAAATGTAAAATAAAAATTATTTTTTCAAAAAATTACCTTTTCTACTGTAGATTATTTGTGACTCTGTGGATGCTCTCTTCGTATTATTCTACACGTCTTTGAGCTGTCTCTCAGCTGTTTTACTTTTGTGCAAATAATCGATCAAAACAAATTTTAATCAATCTAATTTTTTATCAAACTAATTTTAGTTAATTTTTATGATTATTTAAATATACAACGTCTTTGTTGAAATTAATGTAGGTCTTTATTTTGTTAACATTATCCGTGATAATTATAAGCGGAATGCCTTTGACATTTTGATACAAATATAAATTTTGATTTTAGAATTTACAGAAATTGGATTTGGTTTTATTTTTATATATAAATCATTTTCTTTTAAAGGCTCCAAAGTTTTATCATATTTGATTTTATTTTCGATTGTTCTAGATATTTCATTTATGACATATACACCAGGAATTAGATATTTATCTTTTCTTTTTTCTAATCTGTAACTTTTATAGTAATAATTTTTTTAGTATTAAAATTAAATTGGCACTCAGCAAATCATCTTAGGTCAAGTGAAGCCTGAAGCGATCAGTTTAGTGAGCCTTGTCTGATTTAGAAATAGAACAAAATAGTATGAGCTCACCAAATTCAGGTAGTTTGATAGCAGAAATGGCGCTATTGTCAAATTTATTCTTAAATTTAAAATCGACTAGTATTGCAAGAGTTTGGTTTACTTAGAATTACTTTGGGGAATGGATTGGAGAAGAAATTGTGAATACATCAAGGCCTTATTAATTATATGTTAAAAATAAACTAAAAATATGCTTGTAATTCACCAAGAGGCAGATATCTATTGTATTTTTCCCAGTCATGGCATATTGTAGCAATGATACGGTGACATTTATAAAACTGCCAATTTTAACAGTATTAATTGAGAGAACGGAAGTATTTTGTTCCGGTGGAACATTTGTCCTCTTTGTTTTATATATATCTATTCAAAGGAGGGTTAATAATTATACCTGCTTCCATATATCATACACGTCTTTCAAATAGAAACAATACCTCCATTTATCATCGACTGGACACCCTACAAAACGACTTTCAGTAAACGGAAGCTTTAAAAAAAATTTTCTAAAAATAACAAAATTTTAAAAATTAAGTTTCATTTTCTTTCAGAATTCTGAATATTGTTATTATAGTAATAATTATTTTTTATTATTATTATTAATACTATTGTGATAATAATATATTTGCTACAATTTAACGAAATGCTTTGAATCCAAAAACAAAAAATCGGTTATTAAATTAATAATTATTAAAATTTATAACCAATAAAAATAAGAGTACATAAAATTAATAAAAGCTTATAATAAATATACATAATGAACCCATCTCTAATATGCTCCGGGATTTATTGATTTTGATAGATCAAAAATGTCACTATTGATTGTACTATTTAAAATTGTTTACACTTTTTCTGAAGCCAAATCATCAAGTATTGAATGAATAATTCCAACCGATATTCCCACCACTTCAAACTATTCCACTACCTTTATACTCCGGTTATCATGGATTAAATCAATAAAACTTCAGAATTTTAATCGATTATACTAGTGAATGGTCTTCCGTTTCAGGACTGATTTTGCCTGACTTAAGCAAACCCTGAATTACGCACCGCTGTTTAATTTTTGCGCCTATCTGATGGGCGATAAATTTTAAAATAATATATTTAAACAAAAATAACAAAGCTTTTCTAAATTATAAAAATAAAAATAATCACGAATACGGAGAACCGAATTTTTATCTGAGAGTAATTTTGATGGGGGATCTTTCTTATCTTAAGCTAACCTTCTTCTCCAGTCTCTATCTTACATTCAAATTGTAATTAAAAGTCCTATAGTTATGGCTGAACTTCAACAGATACACAAAAATAGAGGCTTAGTAAAAGAAAAGGATAAATATTAAACCAAAAATTTATTCAATCAAAAGGACTAACACTAATGATGACTTTAAATAAATAAAAGTGCTAAATGATTACATCAAAGAAGTGACAGTGTTTATCCAAGTTATAATGTCACAACTCAACAATTGAAAACTAAGCAAATCTTGAAAAATTGCCGTTAAAATCTTGAACCGAAACGGAAGGGAACTGTCGACATAATTTGCAAGGATACAGTTTTTTGACTGTCTAGAATTATCCGAAAAATAGAATGACTTGCAAACCTGAGATCCAAAACATCTGAGGACAAACGTCAATTAATCAATAAAGACCGAAAATAAAAATATCTAACTTCAAAGCACATTTCATCTTATTCTCAGTTATTATCTCTGTGTAGCATCCTTCTTCCGTTCCCTCGTTAAATGGAGCGCTTTTGTCTTGAACAAATGTTCTTGAAATGGGTCTTACCTTTGATCTTTCATGAATGCAAATTATTTTATACTTTCTGGTACAAGCTGTGTCATATATTTTCCCTTTGAATAGGATGGTGCAGTCTTCACTGTCTTTTTGATTATTTGGATCATCCGAATACCAAAAATCAATATTGGTGAGTAACAAATTATCATTTTGCACCCATCCTTCTTTGTAAAAGTTTCTTTCATTGAGAAGATCGTTGATACTTGTCAGATGCATAGAATGATCTTCGAGTTTTCGTTTCATGATCATGATATCGGTGTCCATCATTAGTCGACCACTCTCACCTGTACACATTTTCCAAGCCTCACAAAAATTCATCCAGTTTTCTTTAAGAGAAAAACAAACGTTTTCATAAATGATATAACCCTGGGGACATGTCGATTGAACCTTGTAGACCAAACGAAGGAAAATAATAAAACTTACTGCAACCTTGTTCATCGGGGAAATGATTAAATCTTTTCTGCATTGATTTTAATAAAATTGTCTCAACCAATGAAAACCATTCTCCAATCACATTAATTGTTCAGACGAAAGGTTTGTCTGGGAATAATCGACTGTCTTATAATTACAATCGATAAAATTAATCAATGATTGTTAATGGGTGGAATTAAAATCACTGACTGCAAGAACAAAGTTTACTCTTCATCTTCAATAAAAGCGGATGATCAAAACGCTCTTTAATTTGCTTTGAAAATTTATGTAACATTTTAAACCAAATTCGTTAACAAAATAATAATAATAATAATAATAATAATAATAATAATTTTTTATATATTTTCTTTTGCTTTTATATATTTTCTCAGCGCTTATCATTAAAATCTAAAGGAACCTTTTGAAGGTATTATTAAAGACTTCTTATTTTCCTTCAATACAAAACTTTTAATCTTTTTCTCTTCATTGTTTGGTTTGGAAGATATAAATAAAAAATTCATGTAAAGCGAACAAAAGCCGCTTTTTAAGAAGAACTGAATTTTCATTTTCTCTAAACTTTTATCAAAATATTTCTCTCAAAATTCTTTACAGTAAAAATTGTTCATATGTTTTATTATTATTATTTTTTTATTTTTTTATTTTTATTATTAGTATTATTATTATTCATCGAACTGTTAACCGAAATATGAATTTTGTTTTCAGGGAAACTGGTGCTCACATCCAAAGAGTTGAATCGATTTTGGGTAAACTGAAGACTAAGATAGTGACAATCAAGGACGTCTTAGGAATCATATATATATATATATGAATGGATGTGGCGACTGAATATTCAATCAAGGAATTGCCACTCAATTTTTTATTTAATAAATTTGTAAATCGAAAAATGTGTTTATTTTTCAAGTATCTTTCGGTTAACCAAGTCGGTCAAGAAAACATAATCAGCATTTCCATCTCTCCTTTTTCTTCTGACTATGAATATTTTTTTCCTCTAAAAATAATTTTTGCAAAATTGATTTTTTCTTCTTTAAGTACCCATTGATTGTTTTTATTTTATTTGCAATAGGTCAAGTACAAAGTTTTGCGCTCCTAGAAATTAATTACAAATTTTTTGTTAATAAATTTATTTGTTTGGTTCTTCTTAAAAGTTTGATGTATAATTTTTTCAAGGTAAAATGGTCAGTTCATTTAATTGTGCTAGAATGAAGCTGTCTACTTAATTTTGAATTTAAATTGTGCATGAATGCCGCCGAAAATGCGCGACAGATTTGTGAAGCTTACGGAGAAAGACCTATAGACAGATCTACTTCGAACAATTTTCGAAAATCAATGATGGTCATGAAGTTATGGACTTTGAAACACGTTCACGCCCTCCAATTTAAGTTGACCGTTAACTTCACTTCAAGAAACCTCTTTACTAGCATCATCAATTAGAACTGGGAAACTAATCTTTAGTTATAAATATCTGTTTTTTAACTGAGTTTAATGAACCATGAAATCAAATTTCTCCCTATGCATTTTAATGTCAGCGTTTATCACAATTTTTTATGAGAAAATCTTACTTCAGTAATTCTAAAAATATCTTTAACGAGATCAAAGTTGTTTTTGGAGGTTGAATTTGAAGTGTTGAAGGGCTTCATATTTTTGTGGGAAATTAAAGCTTGAATTGTTTGAAAATATCTTTGGAGAACTTTTATAATATTTCGGATTTG
Organism: Bipalium vagum; assembly: GCA_037834085.1. Classification (NCBI taxonomy): domain Eukaryota; kingdom Metazoa; phylum Platyhelminthes; order Tricladida; family Geoplanidae; genus Bipalium; species Bipalium vagum. Next base: position 5,266 of record JBBMKC010256054.1, on the reverse strand, counting down.
TATTTTTAGAAATTCGTTAGAATAAAAAGAGAGATAGAATTTTGAAACTGAAGTTTAAGAAATAAATTTATTTATTGAATTTGTTTGCATATTTGCATAATGAAAGTGACAGAAATATTTCAACTTAAGACGAGGTGTAGATATAGAAAGAGTAAAACGTATTTCCGTATAAATTAGAATAATAAAATGTTCACGTTCACAAAAATGTCAATGGAACTAATTCGTGGTCTCCGACTCGCCTCCTTCCTCTTTTTCTTCCTTTTCTTCTTCTTCGTCTTCTTTCTCACTCTTATTTTTTTCCTTTTCTTCTTCTTCGTCTTCATCTTTTTCTTCTTCGTCATCATCATCTTCTTTAACTGTGGACTCGTTATTATCCGATCCCGCTGAATACTTTTTCACTACTTCCGGTTCATTTTCTTTTGCGTCATCAGAAAGTCGAACCTGATATTCAATTTCTTCGGCTTTCTTTTCTTCCTCTTCTTGTTCCTCTTTTTCGTCTTCCTCTGAAGCCTCCAGTTCTGCATAGTCAAAATAGATCGCACCGACCTCATCTCTGGCCTCATTGAATTCACCTTCCTCCATGCCCTCACCAACGTACCAGTGAACAAAAGACCGTTTACTGAATAATATATCGAATTTTTGCATAACTTTCTCCCACACGTCTTTAATGCTGGTACTATTTGCAAGCATTGTAACACTGCGATCGGACTGAGCGATATCGGAACCTGGAACTCTGATCGGCGGTCGGTTGTTGACTCCAAGCTTGAATCCCGTAGGACACCAGTCAACGAATTTGATCTCGTTTTTCCTCTTAATGTCAAAAATGGCCTGGTTCACTTCTTTGGGAGTGATGCGTCCTCGATACTGGATAACACAGCACATGTACTTTCCGTCTTTCAGAGAACAGCTGACCATCTGATTGCTTCTGTCAAAAAGGTTTTTCGTCAGCTGAATTGTGCTTATGGGCTCGTGCTCGGCCTTATTGACCGAAATCAGTGGAGCGTGACAAACGATGGGAAAGTGTATGCGGGGATACGGGATAAGATTGGTGCACAGCTGATCCAGATCGGCATTGAGAGAGGTCGGGAACCGCAATGAAGCAGTCATGTCGCTGAACACTTGGGAAATTATTCTGTTGATATTTGTATAGTTGGGACAGATTATGTCCAGAGACGTGTTGCAAATGCGGTACACAGCCTCGTTGTCCATAAAATTGGCGATGTCCGTTATTTCCAACGATCGCACGGAGCTCAACATTGTGTTATACGGCTCCACGATTGCTGTGCACAGTAACGGGCTGGGAAAAATGCTCATTTGAAATTTGTTGCGTTTTGTGTATTCAAGAGTCAATGTGTCGAGTACTAGAGTCGTAAATCCGGACCCTGTTCCACCCGATATACTGTGAATAATGAAAAATCCCTGTAACGAGTCACAGGCATCAACGAGTTTTCTTGTGGTATTTGTCAAGCTTTCTATTTGACGTTTGCCGATCGTAAAAAAGCCTCTTGCAAAATTGCTCGCTCCGTCTTCCATTGATGAAATCAACTGGTCTGGATGAAAAAGGTGCCTGTAGACACCCGTTCTCACTTCATCTTGAATAAAGGGAGATAATCATTTCAATTGTAAAAAGACATTCACTTGCCAATAACTGTTGGCTCCAAGTCGATGCTAATGGCTCTGGGAACAAATTGCCCAGTGGGAACCTCTTGGAAAAACGTTCTAAACGAATCATTGTCATCTGTCTCTGGGCTTTCCTTTAGTAGACCATTGGCTTCAATGCCATGTTCCATACAAAATAGTTCCCATGCTGCATTAGAGAGCTGTACCCCGGCTTGTCCAATATGGATGCAAATTATTTCTCTCTAAGTTTTAGAAAACTTTTTTACCAACTTTATTTCAGAATATGACAAAGTATTTAAATAAATAAATAAAAACAGTTCATTTTTTGAATTTCTATACTTTAAACATTTTTTTGATTGTGGAATAAGTTTTTTAGTATTTTTACTAATAAAGGTAAACATAAATTGATTGCACACGATTAATAATCTCAGTTTGTTTAAATAATATTCTGATCGAATTGGCGGTAATATAACTGTTAATAACAATCGTTTATAATCAGAATTTGAAGTCATTTTTGAATAGATTCATTAAGTGATTACACAAATTTTCTCAGACCTGGAAATTTCTTTTTTATAAAATTTTAAAAATAAGTTTATTTTTAAAATTTCATTCATACTTTTTAAATATTTTTAAATAATTAAAAAAAGACCCCAGGTCTGCTTAGCCTCCTTATAATAACGATATTGTTGGGTTTGCCAAGGACACATCCCTGCCAACCCTTGTAAAAGTATTTGGTAGAGACCGCAATAGGGTTCAGATTGGTTATTATCAATTAATTATTAAGACCGTAAGAGGGTCAGAAATAACTTAATAATAATAATTAATTAAAAAGTACATAAAAAAGTGGCAATTAATTTTTTCCAAAAAGGATCTAATCTTGACAATGGCGAACCTAAATTGCCAAGATTAGATCAGGATCCGCAAGGAGGGACCGATTTAGAATTATCAACCTAAAAAGGGAATTGGCATTCCCCATTGATAAAGCTGGTCTAAGATTGGTTGATCGTCTGATCAGAATATTACATAAGGAGATGGAATCCGTAGTGGATTGCCAGAAAATTCTCCGAAAGAAATTGTTAGAAAAAGGACACAAGACACTCGACGACAGAATATTGTTCGAAAAGTTTTTTCATTCTTTATGCTCTCTATGTGACAGGAGCACACGATGGGTCCTGTGCGGTAAGGGGGTTTCTGAGCGGACCGGATTGGGCTCAGCTAACCACCCTTTGGACCTGTCAGCACAAGTGGTGAGGGTATCTTAATTTTTATTCATTTTTTTTATTTTAATTAACCCTTACGTACGGACATTTATTTGATATTGACATTTAATTATTGAATTGATTATTATCATTTGATTTTCAGTGTGATAACATTTGATTTTTCTTTTGTGTAAAAACACTTGATTGCAGACATTTACTGATTATTTGAAACGTTTCGTTTGTATTGTTATTTTAGCAATAAAGTGTTGTTCATAGTTGTTTGATTCATTCATTTGCGTACACGTATATGGGTTAAAAGTGAAGGGGTTCTGTGTGGGGAGCTGATATAATAGTGACATGATTTAGAATAACCTGTCATTTTAAGAATTCTAATGGCAGAAGGTCATTGAAAATAGTATAAAAATTAAGGAAACTGGAAAGAGCTTCCTTAGTTAACTAACATCGGGTTATCGCGACATCTTTAATCATGATAAACTTTTCTAAATAAAAATCTCTCGTCCAGTAAAGCAATTCCTTTTCTTTTTAATTTGATATAAGACCAAAATAGGACTAATCTACAGTCTAACAGATCACTTTTACTTCAACCCTTGACGAATCCATCATTTTTCGAAACCTTTATTATTCTAAATGTAAAGCGGACTTCTTTTCCAATGCACATTTAGACGAAACCTGTTGAATCCACCTGAGCCTTAATATACAATGGAGAACAAGGTCTTCTTTGTACAGGCTTTCTTTTTTGCAATATAAATAAGGATATTACTTTCAATATAAATAAGGATGTTACTTTCAATATAAATTTTGTAGTTAAAATCCCTTGGATACACCATAGATATAAAAGAGTGGACAAGTTAACTTGAACTAACCATCTTTGTTCATGGCTGACCCTAAATTTTAAGTAAACGTACTTCATCCTATGTATGTGATGGAGTGAAGGAAGACAGCTACCACTGACACATCCTTTTTGACACAAATATTTCACCAAAAAGACTCCCAGGTCTCAGAAATAATATAAAAATCATAATCTTACCATTGTCCGTCAGAAGTCGTTTAATAACAGGTTGCTATGATTTATAATAATTATTGATTTTTATTAATAAAAATCGATTTAACTATATTCAGAAATCAATGATCACTAGTTTCAAGTTATAATATTCTTTCGTAAAAAGCCATTCTTATCCCACTAAAAAGGTCCTCGTCCTGATGCAATTCCTTGGCACTTTTGTAATATACCTCTTTACAAATCTGTATTAGCGATTTCTTTCTTCAGGGTCAGTCAAAGATCACAAAACATTTAAAAACGTTGGTCGTAATTTCATACGAATTTTTCTCATGGAAAACCAAAAGGAAACCAAGTTTTATGGTTCAGGGTTTTATTGATAATAGTAGTTAGATAAACCAGACTTTGAGGACAGACCCCGAAATTTTTTTTTAAAAATCTGAAAAAACACCCCTATTTTGACACTTATAATGCAAAAAAGTGCTAAAAATTAGAAAAAAAACAGAAAAAATACTAAAAAGTATTAACTCATTTTTCTTAAAAACGGATAAATATTTAAAAATAATTAATATTTGGTAACATTTCTACAATAAAAAAGTTGTGACATTCGGGGTCTTACCACAAAGTCTGGTTTATCTAACTACATATAAATAACAAAAAAAGAAAAAATATCAAAAAATAATTTTCAAACTTTTGAATTGTGAAAATCATTCTTATAAAAGCGGCATCCTACACTTGAGAGAAAAGAAATTGAACATTAGATAAAATAAGTGTGAGCACCAGTTTGTGGGCCCACGACATTGATGGAATGACCTACATCCCCGGTTATTATTTTCCATATACTCTTTACATCCCCACATTCATATTTCTTAAATCTTGAATTGATTAATTTTAATTGATACCTAAATTTATTATTGACTTTTTTTATTGTTAAAAATTTACACAGTAAAATTGTTGGAATAACTGATAGGAATTATAAAGCCAGAGCTTGTCTTTAATTTATTTTTAAATTTCGAATAAAATTATTATTATCGGGAAATAAACTGCTTAAGTGCAAGAACAATATTTATTACAAAACCGAGTCATGATAAACTAATCATCCTTAATAGTTTCCGTAAATGATGTTTCGGTATTATTTATTATCATCAACATCTCAGCCATTTTTTTTATGTTGATGTTCCTTGGATATGAATGCCGACATCAGACAGCAACGACAATGTGTCACATTTTCTTTGTAATTTTCCAATCTAAATGTATTTTAAAAAATATTTTATTTAAAAAAAATAAGTTTACTCTTCAAATTTGTTCTGAGGAAATATTGATTTCTCTTTTTTAGAATTTATGACCGAAAAATATTCATCACGTTCCTTCTGTAGGTCTTCTACCTTTTGGGTTTCAAGGTTTAGTAACATTAAATACTCATCACGTT
>JBBMKC010256043.1:0-10086 GCA_037834085.1 Bipalium vagum | reverse complement strand
TTTTGCAATAAAAGATAAAGGCATAAAAATTCTTTCTTCTTCTTGGTAGATTGCTTTTTGATTATATTCAATTCACGAATTCAGTTCTGATGACTTTGGATGATCACCGATTTAGACTTAGGTTGCTGTTCTTTATTGTTCTGTTTGAATTCGGTTTTTGTTTGTTTTTTCAGAATGTATCTTTTTATAGTATCTCTTCTTTTCTCTTTTTTTAAACTGATTGCGTGAGCCTTTATATATTGCTTTTTGGTACCGTAGGCTTTGGAGGGCTACTAAATCTGTTAGCGATTGAACTTGATACTTTTGTGGAGGTCTGCTGTATAAATGAGCTTAAAACTTCTGCTCTATCTGATTACGAATAAACTTAACGCTTTGGTGGTGGTCTTCTGTATTTATTCAGCGGAGGTTGATCTCGTTAAAAAAACTTGTTAAAAATTTTAATTGCTTTCAGAAGGTTGCTACTGTTAACTAACCGTGTATGTAAAATTTTTGTTATTGTACTCTTTTAAAATTTTTGTTTTTCTTTATATAATTTTGCTACTTTACTTTGCTTCTATTTTTATCATTTTCTTATAAAATTTCTTTCCTGATTTCTATTCTTAGTAACTTATTGTTGCCTTAAAATTTTCTAATCCCAATTTAATAATAAATATAATTTCAAATAATAAATATGACTTTCCTTAAAAATAATAACAATAATCATAATAATCATAATTCTTACATATTATTTAAGATATTATGTTATAATCTTGTTTGCTATATTACTTACTTTTTATTATTTATTATTATTTAATTATCGTTTCACTATTTATTATCAGTCAAAATCGATTATGTGATACATGTATTTAGTACTAACTATTAAAGGAAATAATAATAATTATACACAAATGATGGCTAATGTCCACACAATAAAAGATTTCACAAAGAATCACAAAGGAATTGTCACCAATATTAATAATATATACAAATGCTGAATAAAAATGTTCAGAAGAGATTGTTCCCAATATTTGTCAAGAAGATTTCACAAAGGATAGTCAATATGCTGGACTGATTTGGAAAATTGTAATTTACTACTATTTTGAAGGGTTGAAACACTTGGATTACTTGGAAGGGTTGAAGCAATTGGCTTTGGTGAACTTGGTCGAGGTGGACTTGGGCGTAGTCTCCACAATTGCTTTGATTGGATTGAAGGTTTCGAAGGATTTGGTTGGACTGAAAATGGGAGTTTCCACAATATTATTGTGATAAGAGAGATTTGCATTTTTTTTAAAAATAATGTTAATATTTAATAATATTTATTTTATATTTTATTTAATAATAATATTTTTCTAAAACAAATTTTGTTATTTTAGTTCATATCTTAGAACACTCATTTGTTAAACTACCTTTGAAGGAGTTGGTGAGCCCAAATCTAACTTATTCATATAGAGTTAGCAGTTAGTATTTTCTGGAATAAATCTCGCATTAAGCGTCGAACCAAACACTTACATATACACATTAACATGATTTTGGAAACCCTTACTAACTTTTGAAATCCTTAAGTAGAAATTTTTTAAAATATTTTTTGTATCTAATAACAATTTTAAATTTGTAAGCAGAAATTTATAATTGTTTATTTGATATGTGAAATAGAAGTTAAATTTAAATAAAAACGTTCAATTAAGACAATTAAAAAAGCATTTTTGAAATTAAGTATATTTATATTTTAAGTATGTAATTAAGTTTTTTAATTAAAATATTATTATATTTTATATTATATTATATATAAATATATATATACGAAGTCAAGCAGAAATTAATGCCTTAAAATCAGGAGGCAAAAGTTCCAAAGAAATGTCAGATATTGTGTAAAAAATTTCTCAATAATTATCTTGAAATTAGGAAAGACTTCTTCCTTAGACAAGATATTGCTCCCTTACATCAGAGCAAAAAATTCAAGATATTTTAAAGTAAAATAACATACATACCATATTGAAGCCGGTAAAAATCCCGGATATCAATATAGCAGAGGATGCCTGGAAATCGATATAAGACATCTCTTACAACGGCCTTCAGTTTCGTAATAAATACTTGGTAAGAGCCATTAAATACGATATTTATCACATAAATAGCCAAGAATGTCAAAAATCGATCCACCTATGTAAAGTACTGAAGAATGGAGAAAATTTATTTGGAAAATAAATTTTAAAATGTTCATTTGTGAAAATATGAGTGCTTCTAAAATTGTCGACTCCAGTTTATCGATATTTATTAAAATAATTTAAATATAGAACCTTAATATATTATTATTTTTAAGCACAGCTACAAGCATAGTACAATTAGTAAAACGCAAATGGAAAAAAAAACATTATTAATTTACTTGAGAATCATGAAATTCGTAAAATATTCATAAAATTGTCAGAGTAAATTTTCTTTTTCTATTGAAAACTCATAATTAGTATATATTTCTTATAAATTGTTGTTTACTTTCGACTTAGTGTGACTTATATTTCCTTTAACTTTGATTATCAAATAACTTGGTCATTTTGCACTTCCTCTGCAAACGTAATATGTTGCAGATTTTTCTATAGAAAAATCTTATTGATTTTCTTATTCTAATTATATTTTTTACTATATCTTAAAGATTTTTTTGAAAAACATTTAAATTTTATGAAAAACTATGAATACCATAAACTCCGGTAAATACAGATCTAATGATACCAATAAATTCAGCTCTGATTAAACGATAATTATTATATAACATTTATAGGATTTAATTTTCGATTGTTTATGAAAATGAAAAAACAACTATATGCATATATTAAACTGTAGCCAATCAAAAGCTACCTACGCATCCTTACCTGTTTTAGAGGCTTCCTGGAAAATGAAACATAAAAAAGAAAAACATCTGTTTAATAAAATACCTTCAAGTCTCGTTTCGATTCTTGTTCTCTTGCTTCTAATGTCTTGATCTTCTCTTCCAGTCTGGCTACTACGAGCCGCTTTCCTTTATATCTCTCTTTCAAATCATTGTAATGGAAGAGCAATGGATCAAAAGACTTCAAATCATCTTTCAACTTTAATATTTCGCTTTCTTTGGTCCTTATGTTCAGCTTCAAGACCTCTACTTCTTTCTCAAACTTAGTTTTATTCGTTTTACCTTCCAAAAGTTGGAACTCCAATGACTCAACTTTGGAATCAAGATCGTTTTTGACCTTGTTAAATTTCTGCTTTTCCTTTATCAAGATTAGATTGGCATCTCGGACTTTTTGTTGCCACAATTCATGCTCATATGTCAAAGTGTGTACTTCATTAGAGTAAGAATTGCACTGTAACTCGAACTTTTCTCTTTCTTGCTTCATCGACTCCAATTGTGTTTTTAATTGGACTATCTCTTCATCATTCCTATTGATTGGCTCACATCTAAATTTTGCTTTTTTCAACTCAATTGTCATTGTCGAAATTTCTTCACGCAAATTTTCAACCATTCCATTGACCTGTTCCATTTCCCGTCTCTTCTCGTCCAATTGTTCGTTCATTTCTGTAGCCGACTTTTTCCAAATTTCACATTCTTCCTGTAACCTATCCCTCTCACAAAAACTGACCTTCAAATCCGAGCCTATTCGATCCAACTCCAGCCGACATTGGCACAAATCATCTTCCATCGTTTTTCTTTTTGCTTCTTCTTCACTACTCAATTCATCAAATTCGCTTTGAATCATCTCTTTTTCCTTTTCGATCCGTTCCAACGATTTCTGCAATTCGGCAATGTTAGTCATAAATAATTCTTTTTCCGCAGAACATGTCGATTTCACCGATTCCAGTTCTTCAGATATTTTCAAACTGTTCTCTATGACAGCCTCTAATTCAAACGTTCGAGAGTCCAGCTCGGCTTTTATGGTTTCGATTTCCTTTTTGAGTAACAAAATTGTGTCTTTGTGCGATTGAAGCTCTCCCTTCATTTGTTCAACTGAACTACTTTTCGACTCCATCTCCTCTTTGTAAATGTCGATTTGATTCCGAAATTTTTCCAACAATAGATTGGAGCTAACAATGTCACTTGTTAACTGGACGATTTCATCGTCCTTTTTCTCCAACTGTGTGATGAGCTGAATTTTCTCGTCGGTCATTTTTAATTCCATATTTTGTGCTTCCTGTTGACAGAAAATTAAATCTTGATTAATACTATTGATTTTTTTTTCCAATATCGAAACTGTTTCGCGATTCTGTGTTTCACTGGTCAAAATTGTCTCATTTTGCATTTTCAGCTCGTCTCTCAACTTATCAATCAGCTGGTAGCTAGATTTCATTTCCTCGTTCAAGGTATCGATTTCACATTTATATTCTTCAAATACCTGATCTGATTGCAACAGGTCAACTTTGAGCCTCTTGATATCTTCGTCTTTGATCTCTAAAAGCATAGTATGAAGTTTCTTCTCCTCTGATAATTGCAATTCAAACTTCCGTGCCTCTTCTCGACAGGAATCTAAAGCTCGATTCAAGTGATTAATTTCTCCTTGCATTATCGATTCTGTTTCACGTTTTAATGTTTCGGTATTCAAATTTCTCTCCGTTTGTTCTGTGACCTCTAACTTCAACTTATTTATAAAACCGACCTTGGATTCCACATCCTCATTCAAAGTGTCGATTTCAAGTTTATATTTCTCCAACAATTGACTGAAACCGATTAGATCCCTTCTTAATCTGTCGATTTCTTCATCTTTACTTTCTAAAAGTTTTCCTTTGAGATTATTCTCCTCTGTCATTTGTATTTCGAAGTCCCGCTTCTCCTCTTGACATGAAGCCAAATCAAGGGTCAACTGATCGATTTTCTCTTGCAACAGTGAAGCCGTTTCTAGATTCTGAATTTCATCCATTAAAGTTTTTTCTCTTTGTTCTTCTATCTCTCTTTTCAGATGACCGATCTCGTTGGTCTGGGATTCTATTTCTTCATTCAAAGTGTTGATTTCACATTTATATTGCTCCAATAATTGATTGCATTGTGTTAGGTCAATTTTTAAATTATTGATTTCCTTGTCTTTATCATTTATCAAAGTCAACTGGATATCCCGTTCGTCGGTCATTTGCAATTCGAAATTCTGCACTTCCTCTCGACAGGAAACCAATTCTCGACTCAACTGATCTATTTTCTCCTGCAACTGTGACACGGTTTTGTCCGACTGCGCTTTATTCATTACATTTTTTTCTTTTTGCGCCTCTAGTTCAATTATCAAATCACCAATCTCACCGTCTTTTGTTTCCACCTCTGCTTTCAAAGTATTGATTTCACTTTTGCATTCTTCCAATAATTGATTAGAACAAGTTTTAAATTTACAGATTTTTTTATCGTCATTGATCTCCAACAGTTCCGTTGGAAGTTTATTTATATCTTCTGTCATCTGTAACTCCAAAGTCTGCTTTTGCTCTCTGCAGAAGACCAATTCTCGATTCAGCTGATCGATTTCTTGTTCCAATGAAGAAATCATGTGACGATTCTGTTCTTCGTCTATTATATATTTTTCCCTTTTTTCTTCAAGCTCTCTTTTGAACTCATCTAATACGTCTTTCATGGATTCCATTTCTCCTTTCAAAGTATTGACTTCACTTTTATATTGTTCCAATAATCGATTGGAACTCGCATGATCAATTGTTAACCTATCAATTTCCTCGTCCTTTCTGTTCAACAGTGTCAATTGAAGATCACGTTCATCAGTCATCTGTAATTCGAAATTCTGCATTTCCTCTCGATAGGAAACCAAATCTCGGTTCAATTGATCGATTTTCTCATGCAACAGTGACACGATTTTGTCCGACTGCGCTTCATTCATTAACATTTTCTCTTTTAGCGCCTCTAGTTCAATTATCAAATCACCAATCTCACCGTCTTTTGTTTCCACCTCTGCTTTCAAAGTACTGATTTCACTTTGGCAATCTTCCAATAATTGACTGGAACAATTTTTTAATTTATCGATTTTTTTATCGTCAGTGGTTTTCAACAATTCCGTTGGAAGATTATTGCTAACCTGTGTCAACTGTAATTCAAAATTCCGCTTTATCTCTTGGCAAGAAACAAAACCTCGGTTCAATTCATCCATTTTCTCTTGCAACTGTGACACTTTTTCGTCTGACTGTCCTTCAATGATAAGAATTAGTTCTTTTTGTGCTTCTATCTCTCGGTATAACCTTTCAATTTCCAAAGAAGAGCTTCTCGATAATTGCAAATATTTCTCATTAGCTTCTGACAACTCTTTGCGATATTCCTCTTTCTCTTGTTCTTCTTTTTCTACTTCATTTCTCAATAAATAAATTTCTTTATTGAATATTTCTAAACGTGTTTCCAAATCTTTATTTCTGCTTTTCATTTCTGCCAATTCGTTTTCCAATGCCTCTAGGTCGTTGACACCTTGTTCAGCGCATAACTGGAAAATATTCAAAGATAACGTGATGAGAGACCAATATAGAAAGTAAAACTAAACTAGTTAATAAAATAAATTTTTTAAAAAATAATGTAATTAATATTTTTTTAAATCAATAATTTAACTAATTTTTTAAAATATCAATATTTAACGTTATTAATAGGAACATTACTGTTAGCGTGAAACGATATTTTCATATAGTTCAAAAATGTTAAGGTTTTCGTGGTAAGTAAAATTTCAAAGGAAAGGTACCTGAAATGAAGACTTCTTCGATGATTGCATTGCAGTGGTTTCTTCAACGTATACCTTTATAATGTCCACAAGCTCAACAGTTGATCGCTTGTCAGTTTCCAATTGATCTTTATCGATCTTCAAAACAATTTCATTCAGTGAGCTTTGACAGTCGTGAACTTTAACCTTTTCCTGCAACAATGATCGTATCTTTTCTCTGATGGGAATAATACTTAATAATAAATCCAAACTTTCGCAGTCTTTTGAGTCCAGTTCAATTTCAAGAAGTGAATTTAAATCTTTGATAAAATTCATCAAGCTTGAAATAACCATCTCATTTATCCACGACTTTTGCTTTTCCTGATTTAATAATTCATTCAATTCGAAAATAACTATACGAATGTCTTCATTTTCTTTTGATTCAAATTCAAATCTCAAATTTTTTACATAATTATATAAATTATTCACCAAAAATTTAATGCGAATATTGTTCTCAATTTCAGTTTCATATATCTGAACACGATCAATTTCTCTAACACAATTTTCTACGTAAAGATAGCAATTGTTTATCGTCTTCTCAACTTTGTGTAATTTTTCAGTTAGCCAAAATGTATCAGTAGCGACCATAATTGAAAATTCATGTTCAGCTATATTATCCAATAAATTTGAATACATTTATAAATCTTCTACAATGTAACTCTAAAAAAATATATCTTCATTTACTTAAAATTAATAGATTTTCAATAATGAGATAATTATTTTAATTTAAAATCAAATAAAATAAATTTAAATGAAATTTTAAAAGCATACTTTAAAACAAAGGTTAATTTTAAAATAAATTCAAAGTTTCATTAAATATTTAAATAATTAACAGTAATAACGATTAATAATAATAAGAAGAAAATTCCATTATATTACAAGATCTTTATACTAGTAAAGATATTGATCAAAAAATTTTAATTTATTATATTCATCACATATTATATGTTTCATATATTCATATATATATTAATTAATAATATTCTAGTATATTTAAATAAAATATATTTCATGTACGAAGTTAATTTAGTAAAAAAAAATAAATAGTAATGTAAATGAAAAATTTATTAAAAGAAATATTTTGTCAGTAAAAAATTGTTTTCAACCCATTAGACAAAGATGTTTAGAATCTAACAGAAAAATATCATTTTTCTAAAATATACCCTAGACTCTCTATAGCTTAATGTAAAATTTTTATCTTACATTTTCTAGTAGCATCAAGAGGTTTTCATATTGTGCTGTTAGGAACGACCTATGCACACTCTGAAGTTTGCACGTAATATTTTCACTTCCAATTTTAATAAATTTCTTAATACTTGGTGATTATGTAATAATAATGTCATGTTATTGAAGGTTGTGTAATAATTTATTACGCTTCTAAGTTATAACTTCTATAAGTTATTAATTCTATAGGTTATTACTAATAACTTATTTGAATTTAGATATTACATAAGATATTAAAAATTTTAAGTTTAGTATTTTTAATTCAACAATTTTCCTCAAATTTTTCAAATTTATTTTCTGTATTTATTTCTAAAGAAAAATAAAAGGTTTGATAATAAAATCCTGGATCCATTTGTTTAAATGATGTATTAAGGTCATCACTAACTTCAAAAAATATTTCTAACTAAATTCTACATTTATTTCTAAGAATCACCTGAAATAATAGAAACGATTTCTAACATCGACAAAAAATGTTTTATAAATTGCATTTCTCCTTTACCAAATTTGTGCAGAAACTCAATAATTAATTTTAAAATAAAATGCAAAAATATATAGTAATTTTCCGTTATGAAAATAAATTAATCAAAAGAAAAATAAATTTTATTTAATTCAGTAAAAATGAAAATCTATTCAATTTATTTAATGTCAATAACATTTCAAATTTTGTTTCGCTTGTTTACATGAAAAATTGAGGAAAAATCAAACGTTTTAAATGTTTTTCTATTAATTCAAATGTATTTAATTTTGGCATTGATTTTTTCAAAGATTGTCATAACCTTTAAACTTTTTGATTGTCAAATCTAACAAACTCAATTTTGTGATTTACACAGGAATGCAAATAACCGATCTTGGTCAAACCTCTATATCTTCGCCACAATCTGTCATGATATGGGTAAGAAATTTCGATAATATTATGCCATCCGGGTACTAATCCTGGTTGAAAAAACTATCATTTTTAACAAGGTTATAGTCATAGTAACGCAATTCTATTCATCTGTCTAATCGAACTTGTGTATCTGTTAGGATTTCTTGTACTATTGATCAAGTGTAACTTTTTTCGCATATTTAATTTATCTGGATATTTGCATTATATTGTGAATGTGGTCTTTCTATATTGTCACTCTTTTTCCAAAAGCTTCATGTCTAAGTGACGTGATAGAGGACACCACTGAACACCACTGGTATTTTACAATTACTTTGCATTGTCGTCCGACTTATCTTGTAAACCGAAAGCTCTTTGGGCGACAATTCGTCAATTATGTATGTTCAATGACACTATCTCGTTTTGTTTTGTTTTAAATTAAAAAACTATTATTTAAATAAGTGACCCGTATCATCCATAAATATATTTTCCTCTAACGTTTCTTTTACTTTTGTCTAACTCTCATTTTTACCCGTTTCTATCAGATCTAAATATGCGTATCTTGCTGCACCTTTTAAGTATGCTGGAGGACGATTCATCAAATTTGAAAATATGTCTTTGAATTCAATTTTGCAAACCAACCATCATTTGATCACGAAATCTATTTTATTTTTGTTAAACAAATTTTAGCTGAACATTTGACAATTTAAGGCTAAAAATATAACCATTCTAATTTTAATATAAAATTGTAACTCTCTCAAATGCTCCATACTTTGATCAGTGGAAAAACGATAAGGATGTCTATTGTTTTCAGGTCTTCAGGTTTGTTAATAAAGTGATTATTGTGTGATTATTGATTCAATTGAGAACAATTACATTTTTAAGGTTTCGGTTATGATTTAAGAAGTCTGAAAGTTCTTTAGAAATAATAACAATCAGGGATGACAGCAAACTTTGGAGCACCTTTCATCTGAGCTCCGTTTGCTGTTCCAATAAATTCTACACAACGCTTTAATTTTCCCACAAACTATGGACACGTTTGGCTGCATGCGTAGCTTCTAAATAATATTTTGCTTTTCCAAAAAATTCTCGAATACGCTTTGCCCTTCCAACAAAGTAAGGAGCCTCCTTTCCAACAAATTCTCAAATACGTTTCGCCCTTCCAAAAAATTCTACATAACGCTTCCCTTGAGCTTTACATTCGTCAGATTCGTCATAAAAGTGTTGGGTTAACCAAGGGCATATCCCTTATAACCTCTTAACGTTGTAACCTTTTAAAATTTAACTTAAAGACCGCAAAAGGGTCAAGGGTAAAATAATAATAATAATATTAAA
>JBBMKC010256033.1:0-10087 GCA_037834085.1 Bipalium vagum | reverse complement strand
CGGTGTCCGGAGGTCAAAAATTGGTCCACTTCTCAAGGAATGTGCAGCATCAAATATTGAATACTCGGCAAAGATTTCCCAGTACCATTTTACAGGAATCCTGAGATTTATCTAGAACTGTAATATTCCCCGATGTCGACAAAGATGGGCGAAGAAGGCTGAAGAAAAATTTCACATAAGTGAAGAGCTCATCTGACAAAGATCCATGCAGATATAATAAATAATAATGCAGAAGAAATAAACTCAAAATTATTTTTATTAAATAAATTTTATAATATTTTTATTATTATACAAAACCCAACATATATTATTAAGTTCCTGGGACCTAAGATGATCAACACAAAAAAAGCTTATTCTGACCTCAAGAAATATTTAAAATGTAATAAATAGAGACCAGCTCTTTGAAAAACCGTTTTTGATAAATTTGTCTTTTACCAGATTTTTAATTACAAACTTATGATTAAAATATCCAAATTTGCTGGAAAAAAGGATTAAAAAATCTTCATTTTTATTAGTTTCATCAGAATCCGCATATTATATAAAAATTGGACAGCAAAATATGAATTTATATATTATATAATTTGTATACATTATATATTAGAATAATGAAAGAGCTGTAAATTTAGAGAAATTGTAATTTTATTATTATTTTTTTAAAGAAAGTGGTAATTTCGGAAGTGCGATTCCTTTGTTTTAAAATGAATGAAACTGATTTGGTTGGTGTATTTATATGACTAATATTAATGAAATCTTAATAATTAATTATTGGTCAGTTGGTTTCAGTGTTCTCTTTAAAATTTCGATAAAAATATTACAATTGAAATAATATTCTCTTTTTTTTTCATTAGAACACTGTTAAAGTTAATTTTTAAAGTAGAAAATATAGCACATTTTTACAATTATCTAAAAAAACGTACTTTTTAATTGCTTACTATTTTTCTTGGACAAAATATCAGGAAATATAATATTATATCTTTTCTTTGATAAATATTTTATTTGGGTTTTATAGGCGAAAAGTTTTACTTGTTTTATATGCATTTATTTAGTAATTTTAATAATTTTCATCAGACAAATTCATAAAAAATAATAATATTTGTGATGCTTCAATAATAAATAAATAAATTTAGTTTAACAGAATAATTAGAACAATCAAAATTGTCAGTGCCAAAAATAAATAAATAATGAAATAAACTGAAAAATGAAAATGAACTTAAAAATATATATTGTTTAAGATGCGGTTGACAGACGTAGTTTGTACATAATAATTTGAAATAAAAAAAATTAAGTCATAATCGTACATAAAATATATATCACTTATCAAACACAAAGGTAATACAAAGATTTATCCACTTTATACAAACCACGAAAATAAAATCACACTTTTTGCTCTATATAATTTATTACAAAAAAACAGAGAGCAATTCTGTCTGAAACGATCATAAACATTGAAATATTATCATAATAATAAATAAAAGCATCATTTTTATTATAATAAAATCAGCCGGTTTCTATTGGCTGTTAAATACTTTTGTCGTCAACCCTGATTGGCTGTACTCAAAATCGTTTGCAACTCTATTATTATTAATTGGTTTAGGCTGGCCAGGGATAATTCACTAAAATCGGAACTGCCCTCTTGATCCGCAACGGAAATAGCAATTAAATGTCAATATGATATAAAATTCATTATTATTACTCGATAAAACTATTATCACGCGCAAATTATTTTTTTTATTCCACCTAATTGAAATGTATAAAAAACAATAATAACATCTGCATCATTCCCCAGTCGATAAAATCACATCGAACTCAATGCAAAGTGCGAAATTGAGACCTACTTGTATTATAAAATTACCTATGATATTATACACTTTAAAACACATTCCTGAGATATGAGAAGACTAAGATTGAACTTCTGAGCAATAGTGAAGCTTGTCACCATATAATATTGTTTTGTCACTAGAAGAAATCAAATATGCTTATAAATATATACAAAACATAGATAACTTTGATGAGGTAGCATTTGGAGGATAAATATTGAAAAATTAGTTATAAATTGGTGGTGCTGGGATACTTTAAGGGACAATTTGCCACTAAATGATCATATGACCGGCAATTATAACAGCATTTTGGTAACGGTCCTCGGGGACATTCTGAAGCCAAGTGATTTGTAAAATTTCCACAATTATAACATCTAATAAAGTAATAACAGTTTATGGATTCGAAAGTGCTGTTGTGGTTAAGTAAATTTTAATGATCAAAACAATTTCTGTTAAATAACATCTCTCACAAAGCCAGGACGACAATAGTTTAGTTAGAGATAACAAGTTCGATATTATTAAATTCCCGCCTGTCTCAGACGATCTCAACGAGAGACGACTGGGTCCCGGGTTTTGATGGAAAAATGCAAATCAAATTTGTGAAAACTCAAAGATGGTTATTTTTTTGCAAAATTGATATCTAAAACGAGTCCCGCCCATTAAAACTGGATATTTAGCATATACAAAATTTATGAAACCTTAAACTTGTTACAAATTTTTTCCTACACTTCACGCTATTACGATTTTATACTTTTCTTCTTTATAAAAGTTAACCAATCTTGCAAAACAATGGAATGACATAAACTTGAAAGAACACTCTAAACGGATTTTGGTGGAATCATTTTTCTGGGAAAATCTCTCGCTGTGTTAATATATTAATTTATGTTTATTAAATTAATGAGATATATTCCTCATTTAATGTAACTGAACTTATTAAATATTGCAGACAATGGGTTTATAATAATAATATTGTTGAGATTCTGGGGACTGAGGTATAAAGATGTTAATAATAATAATAATAATAATAATAATAATAATAATAATAATAATAATAATAATAATAATAATAATAATAATAAAATGATAAGCATTTTCATGTTATTTAATATAGAAAATATATGGGGTTTGATCTATTGCTATGTAATTTAGCAATAGACCAAACAAATACCCTAAAAAAGATAGAAAAGTTATTTTAAGCAATACTAAATTATTCCTGTCAATAGTTTTCAAAAAAAGTCGGGTTGGGCGATATTCCGACTACCAAAGGACTCAGTGGGAACAGTCATGTCAGAGAACTTGATAATAGAAATTTACAGTCGTTATTGATAAAAACACGAAAATTCACAAGTTGATACAGTTAAAGTCAATATTATTTATGACCTATTTCAAAGATTGCCCTGAGTTTTGTATCTGGTGACTATAAAGAACCGCTTAGTTCATCTAGAGACCAAGTGCAGGCAGGTTGGCAAGATTTCTATTTTTCCATCTTATTTTAATTTACTTTTCATTTATTGCAGCTTTATTTCAGCAGATTGAGAAGATACGATTTCTTAAGATAGATATGAAGGTTTTCATATAATTGTAGAACGATGGATATATCCTGGTGAAAATTTATGAGATTGGTTGGACAATGTGAGATACGATCAATAACAGTTTTAGATTTACTTTTTATTGATTTTCAAAAGGTTTGTGAGCATAACGAACACAACTATTTTCGAAGTGAGTTACATTTGTGAAAAATGTTACTATTGTGTGAGAATTAATATCCATCTTTTTAAAAATAAAATCGTTCATTTAAAAGAAACGACAAATTTTTTTCACTCAAAAAACTTGCATTTCCAGCTACTATCTTTGATCTTCCTCCATCCACTGAACGGGTTCTCAGTTATAAGAAATCTTGGTCATTTGATACAATAAAACTGATCTATTCAATTTTTAATGTCATCGTACGATCTAAAAGATGTGGTCAACACGAGATGAGTGCATGGGGCGAAACAAGTGAAAGTCAGATGGTGTAATGTCTGATGAATACGCAGGGCGATGTAAGATTTTCCAACCAAGTTATCTCAAAGTTTCTTTTAATTATATTATTACTAGCGAACTGGCATTATCGTGTTGCAATACCATGTTATCGCATCTTTGAGCGTATTGTTGTCTCTTTGAACTTATTCCTCGACCTAAATAGAGTATTTTTTGTTGATTCTGCTAACGTTTCGGGTGGTATCAGCAGGTCATATTACAAAATTATCATTTGGTTATATGCATAGCAATGTTTTTTTCGTCCATAATTTGGTTGTCGATGTTCATTGTTCGTCAGATATACTCCACGATTTCTTTTGCTTATGATTATGAAATACGTTCATTTTTATTACCAGTTACAATTAGATACAAAATAAATAAGGATTGAAATAATATTTTCTCGCAACCTTTCAGTTAATTCATGTGCT
Organism: Bipalium vagum; assembly: GCA_037834085.1. Classification (NCBI taxonomy): domain Eukaryota; kingdom Metazoa; phylum Platyhelminthes; order Tricladida; family Geoplanidae; genus Bipalium; species Bipalium vagum. The sequence continues at coordinate 5,823 of JBBMKC010256033.1, read as the reverse complement.
ACTATCTGTAATAATAATCTATAGGTTTTCTATCTTGATTCTCTTTGCGTGAAGTAAAATATATAATTATATATAAGTTATAATTTTTGCATTTCTTCTTTAAATAATAATTAAGTTAATCAAATTAAACGAATTAAACAAATAAACGATATTATTTTAACAGATACACCATTATCTTATACAGTATCTGGTCATTGAAATAGACTCAAACATAAAATATAGTTTTTTAATCGTAAATTCAATTTAAATGGCGTTTTTTACGTAATTCATTATCAAATACAAGAATAATGATTTATTAAACTGAAAACACTAAAAATGTTATACATATCTATTGCAGAAAAGAAATTAATATCTGGTCCACATTCCCTTATTTTTAAGAAGTAGCTGCACTTTTGATTGCATGCTTTTGACAGAATTTATGGGTGTCTGATGAACATTTTTGTTCTTATGCCACAAATACTTTATTTTCTCGATCTATCACATTTTGTAGTTATTTTTTCTAGAGCGAGCTAATCTGCCAAAGCCGTCCAAACATTCTTTATATTTTTTAATTACCTTAGTTCTTAACAAACATTTTCGGAATGCATAAGACTGCAAATTAAGGTGTTGTTGGAAGAAGCAACCATGACTTAACGTGAGATAGCGAAGAAATTTAATTTATCACAGTCTGCTATAAAAAATGTGAAGAAAAAAATTAAAAATAGACAGAATTTAAAGTCTCAGTATCAATGACCAGCTCAAAAAATACCTGATAGAGCAGACAAAAAAAATAATAAGCAATACTTTGCGACTTCAAAGGAAACCCATCAAAGAAATGCACTTTGAAATTTTAGCTTCAGGTATAAATGTTTCAGCGAGGACTGTGTGACGGCGGCTGAGAGAGGCAAACGTTATTGTTCATCGCCCAACCATTAACATAAGTTAACACCGTTAAAATAAGTTAAAGAAGAGACTAGCTTGGGAACTGAAATATAAACACTATGAAAATACACTTTGGTCAAAAATAAATAAAAATGAACTTCTACTTTTGATTTTCATTAAATCGGTTTAATTTCTTACCTCAGGTTTGCTTTTCGGATGAAAGCTCAATCATGCTTAACAATGACCGTATTACATTTGTTCGTCGTCGATCAAATGAAAAATACTTACATGAATGTGTAAGCCAAAGGGTTAATCATCCGACTCAAGTAATAATACGGTCCATTATATTTGTAAAAGGGGTTGGAAAACTTTATTTTGTGGATGTTAATATGAATTCGCAGCAGTACATGTTCCAGAATAAATTACGGCCTCAATTACGAAATTAGTCTAGAAAGTGACTACAAAATGTGAAATGATCGAGAAAATAAAGTATTTGTGGCATAACAAAAATTTTCAGCAGACAGCTATGTGGACCAAATATTATTTTCTTTTATGCAATAGATATGTATAACATTTTTAGTGTTTTCAGTTTAATAAATCATTATTCTTGTATTTGATAATGAATTACGTTGATAATGAAACCATTTAAATTGAATTTTCGATTAACAAAAAACTATATTTTTTGTTTGAGTCTATTTCAATGACCAGATACTGTAGTTTTTTTTCTTTGACAAAAATGTATACTTTGACACAATGTATACTATAAATTAATCTATCACAAAACCTTGAAAAGTAATTCCAACTCATAATATTTTTGTAATTTTTCACATCAATGAAAGCATAACTTCTATCTTTAACGGGTCTTATTTGAAATAAATGTTCGATTTAAAAAATAAAATTTGTAAATTAATTTTTTTTATTGTGGAAGAAAATTGAATACCGGGTGTATGTTTATCTCAAATACTGGTTTTATATAAATATTCTGTTGTCATAACCGTTGTTGAAGCATTTCGTTTAGAATTCATTTCAATTAAAGTTTCATTTAGAATGAAATCAGAGGTTGTCAAAGTATTAATAAAAGGAATATAATCAGACCATAAGAACTTTTAATTTAATTAAAATATGTAAATATTTGGATGAATAAATCAAATCGGTATTTAAAAATTCACGAAATTCCTTTATTTTAAATGTTATGATAAAATAATGTAAAAATCCTCGTGGTTTGATACTTTAAAATTGTATGGACTATATATTTAATGATGTGAATATGTTGAAAAAATAAATTCCTCTTTTTAGACACTTTCTATTAGGCTGTTCAGAAAGTTTTGCACGTTTTTTGCACATTCGTTATAGAATAGACTAAGTCAGCCGAAAAAAAAATGTTTATTGATTAAAATAAAACCGTTAGCGTTTACAGACATTTGCCAAAGAATTAGTCGATTTTCCATTCTCAAATCGATAGAATTTAGTAGACCTGGGGGCAATGAACTGTTCGTATTCTCTTTTTAGCACCTGCTCGTTTTGAGTTCTTTTTCCATTTAAATAAATTTGTAAATGTTTGAATAAATGGAAATCAGTTGGCGAGAGATCTGGCGAGTTTGGTGGATGTGGCAGAATTTCATAATTTAGGCTGTTAAGCATACCTACGGTTTTATTTGTTATGTGAGATGGGCATTGTCATGCAATAGAATTGGGTCTCTTCTATTGATCAATGCTGGGCTCATTCTGTTCAATTTTTCTTGCATAATATCAATTTCCAGGCAGTATTTTTCTGCTGCTATCATTTCTTCCTTTCGCATGTATTCTTAATGAATCAATCATTTTGAATACAATCATACCTTAACCATTATCTTTTTTTCGTGTTGACTCAGTTTTGGGAAGGACCTGAACAGTTACAGATGTCTAACCACTGTGCTGAAAGTTTAATATTGTTATTTAATAACCATTTTTGATCACAAGTAATCTGAAGATGAAGAAATGGCTCGTTTTCATCCTCAAAAATGAGTTTTGAGCATATCTCATAGTGTTTCAATTTGTTTTTTATGGTTAGGTCATGTGGCACCCACCTTTCCAGTTTCTTTGTGTTACATATTTGCTTCATATGACTGGATACGGTTTCAATACTGACACCTAGACTTTTGCAAGTTTTCTTATTGTTGTTCGCCTATCCTCTTCCACTAGAGCATTTAAATCGTTATCATCAAGTTTGGAAGGACGGTTAATAATCTCCGCATCTTCAAGGATTAAATCTCTATTACGGAACTTCTGGTACCAACGTCATACTGTTGACTGGTCCTAAACTTCATTAACTTTTCAAGCAGTTTCAGCTGTTTTTGTACCAAGTAGAAACTCATATTTTCGAAAATTATTATCATGAAAATTATTTTTCAATTTTTCTCGCAAATCATTAAGGGACAAGTTTTTGCAATAATTTAAGATATAAAGTGCTTCTCAGAAGTGTATGTGTTATCGATTGGATAAGGTGGAAATCGCGCGAATACGTAAACTCAATGAATATTTCTTTTATTTTATTAAGTATATGACTTAGCATGGCCAAGACGCCACATTGTTGTCTTGTCGTCTTGTCAATCTGGGAGTTTCGCGATCTAAGTTTGGTTCAACTTGATTAGTTTTTGTGCAGCCTTCAGAAAGCACTTGAATTTAGAAATTAATAAAACACCATCTCTCACGAAGCGCAAAGTATTTAAGCGATTTTACATTAGTCTATTTTGGCGACTGACCCTGTAAAGTCCATGACTTTGGTGGCTCGGAATTCTCAAAGTAACCTAACATCAGTCTGTCAATCAAATCAAGTCAAAAAACACCATATCTCTTAATTACTGTTTAGCAAAAACATTCACTGATTTCTTTATGATTTTCCATTTGACTTTCATTCATGGGTTGAAGCTCAGAAACGTTACGTTCTGCATTCAAATGAGAAAGTGAACCTGAATTTTACTCAAAATACTTATCTGAAAATATTGGAGTAACGAAATTTTGAGCTTTAAGAATTACTCTCCTTTTCCTCTTTGTACATTTATCTGATTATTTTGGCCATAATTTTATATGGATGTTCTTAAAGCAGACACTGAAAAAATTTCCAATTATAAGTTTATACTTCTAAGCATTAATTCTCTTAGTAACTTTCAAGAGTTTATGATTTGCCAAGACTTTTTAGTATCTAAAAAATGCAAAACGTTACTGCATTTGTTCTTTAATAGCTTAATTAAGTGTAATTGATATGATTTTTTATTCAGTTTACGTTTGCCCTGACCTGATTCGAATAAACAGTGCCATAAATTACAAATAAAAACAATTGTCACAGATAAGAATATGTAATTGTTGATAACCGTCACATAATCTCAGAGACAAACAATCATTATTGTGATGTGATCAGTTGACAATTGTCAGATCTGCTATTTCTTCGCAAAACGATTTTTGTTGTCTTACTTGATTTGTATTTCTCTTGGAATGTATTATCTTTGTAGAGGCAGTTCTGTTGAATGATGGGAGTCAACACATCCGTTTATGAAATCTCATTTCATTTAAATTATTACACATTGATATTTGGGCAAATTTTGTTGAATATGACACAGAATTGTTTTTCTCAAAATTTTTATGAGAACCAGAACGTTTTTTTCGCCTGTTTTGAATTGTTTAATCCAACAGGACTAAGATGAAACATGTGCATCATGCGTTTCTCAAAATATATTACTTTATCAGGAATTTATTTATTTATTTATCAATGACTTTTGCCATCTTTCAGGTAATTTGAAAATGCCATTCTTCCAGAATTTCTCTACTTTTAGATCGATAAGCGCCTCAAGGTTCTCTTGGAATCCTCCAAGAACTGAAATCCTTTCCATAAAGAAAATTCTTTAACGATCGGAATAAATAAAAATGTGATTGCATCAGATCTGATGAGTAAGCTGGGTGAGTCGAAACATCATCACTAAATTGCAATAACTTTCTCGGGTCTGTAAAGAAACACTTGTGTTATCCTGTTGAAAGATTATACCATATTTATTGCTCATCTTGGTCGCTTTTCTTCGATTTTTGCGTTCAAATTATTGAGCTGATGCAGACCTACTGGAATCGATTGTTTCATTTTGTTTTTTCAACTCATAATATATGATTCCTTTCTAGTCCCTCAAAATATACAGCAATACCATTTTGGGTGAAATTTCTTCAATGTTCTAGTTTGTCAGTGTTCACAACGTTTTCCTCAATACTTTTTTCACTGTACATCATTATATGAAATCCATTTTTGTCGCGCGTAATAATTCTTTTGAAAATGGACTTTTCTGATTTCGCTTCAGCAATGAATTGTATATTGATGTTCGATCGATTAATTTTTTCATTTAAATAATGTGACACAAATATTGTCTTCCATGTTTTTCTTATAATTTCAACTTATAAGAATAATTTCTTTTAAAAAATAACGTACTTAACCACAATGAGCGCTCTAGTTTTAGAATTAAAACAAATATATATTCTTTTTAAATATATAACCTTTTTAATTTCAAAATGAGAATAATAAACTTCAATTTGAGAATAGTAAACTTCAAAATGGAATAATAAACTTCAAAACAAGAATTTTTAAGAATTAAAAAAATATTAATAATCAAAGTTAGTATTGCATATCTTGTAAGTTCAGAGCCATAGTGACTTTTCCTTGTATGCTTGCGATGCATTTAGCACATGTTTTTGCAGTAATTGTCTGCAGACCTTCATCCATGCATTTTTCTAAAACTCTTGTTCTGTGCTCTTTGATGGTCAATTCTTGATTTTTGTTATTAAGAATACTTAATATATTTTTGGAGAGTTCTCTTCTCACATAACTCTTCATAATAGACCAAACATTTTCGATGGGATTGAACATCGAACTATATGGTGCCAGTCTAAGTATTTTGTTTTCACGAAATTCCTCTTCCTGTAAAATCTCTTCAATTCCATTGTGGC
>JBBMKC010256022.1:0-10088 GCA_037834085.1 Bipalium vagum | reverse complement strand
TCATTTATTATTATCATTTATTATTATCATTTATTATTATCATTTATTATTATCATTTATTATTATCATTTATTATTTTCATTTATTATTATCATTTATTATTATTATTTATTATTTTTTTTATTTATTCTTATTATTTATTATTATTATCATTATTATTTTTATCTATATTTATCTTATCTATTAATTTAAAATATTTATAACTTAATGTGTACTATTATATACATTATGATGAAGGTATTTCCTATATATACTAATGGAAGGTGATTTCAGTTGTTCTGTGGATTTGTATCCTGCAGTCTTGATTAACATTGTTCATACCTAAAACTTTGTATGTAATTCCATAGCTGCTAACGCTTATTTTGAATCATCCAATGATTTAGGAGCATCAAGAAAATATCATAACGTCCAGGACTCGTGAGCTCAAAAAGAGATGTGTTCCGTCTTGATAATACAAGGTCAAACACAACCCGTCATGATCACCTGACCTTCCACCATCAGTTTTTCATTTATTTTTTACTCTTTTACTTGTTTTAATTTTTATGAATCTTTAAAACAACATTATTTTAATTTTCGACAATAAAACCATGTCCTTTTATAAACGTGAGCTTTTAAAATTCAATAAACATGGAAATAGGTCATACTAACATTTTTTTGTTTTGATCAATAAACATTTATAAGATATATCCGTTCCATATAAATAAACCCAAAAATCAGATAAATTCACAATTTTTCAAAATATAAATTTAAAAAAATTTATTAAATATAAAAATATTAAATTGATTTTTAAAAATTATAAAATTGTTAGGTCGGGAAAAAGAATGTTTTTACTGGAAAAGAATAGAGTTTTGGTTATGAGTACAGATCGAGAGTTAATTTATATAATCTTAAGTGATATAAAAAACCCTTAAGTGCTTTTTTAAAAAGAAAAAGTGCTCTTTTTGAAAAAAGAATTTCTTTAACTTTCATTGGCAAATGTAAAATTAAACGAAATTTTTTATGTAGAAATTAAAATGTAGAAATTAAAATGTAGAAATTGTATGTAGAATTAAAAAAATTCAATTATAAAAAATCTCTTAAAACGAAAAACAATTGAACTAAGCAAACGATATAAAAAAATTTAATAAATATTAATAAAAAAAAATATTATTACAGCTAATAAATTGTGTAAAAATCAATACAATAAATTTTTATGTTAAAATCAAATTGGTTTTTTTTAAACTGGCAACTTATTTTATTAAACATAATGTTAAGCTGAATCAAAACCTGTATTCTCTTTATGATTTACCTTCTCCATTTTGTTAAGGAGTGCCATGTTAAAATCTCTGTTGTATCCAGTTTTAAAAGAAGTAGCTTTAGTTTTGATGAGCTCAAGTTTCATAAAGCGACCTAAATAAATGATAATCAGATGACGCAATGTCCAGCTGAGCACCTTAAGTTAGTTGTAGATATTTACATCCAGTAGATAAAGATATGTAGAGCTTTTTACTGTTTTGATGAAATACAATACCCTTTCTGACAGAACAAAGTTAACAAACTTTGGAAAATTTAATACATTAAAAGTATGCTTTGTACTAGAAATCTTGTTTTTTTCATGTTCCAGAAACTGAAAAATAATCTATAAATATTTATTTCATTGATAAGTTAAAAAAAATGTTCAAGCTTGACTTTTGGTGCGGCATTTATATCGAAATTCAATCTTTAACTTTAAACTGAGACTTGTATCATTTGTAATCATTACAAATTTTAAAATAAAAAATTATTATAAAAAATTATTTAAATCTTTTTTTGTTTTAAATAATATTTAATGTGAAGTAAAATATCCCGTAATAATAAATTAATAATAAACTCAAAAATCTAATAGTTAAAAATGTCCTAATTTTATTATAAAATTCGTCCAGATTATCTGATAAATGAAAAAAAAAATTTTTTAATCTTCTTCAAGAAAAAAAAACACTAACAAGTCACATCGACATGGAAAACCAGAACCGATTCTCCCAGCTTGTTGGACGCCGTCAATTTATATTCTTGCATAATACTTTTGTCGACTTTTTGGAAAGAAATAGTTGCATCCTCCACTGTGATTATTGGGAATTGGTTCTTATAATACCATTTATATTGGATTGGTAAGGGGTTCGCAAAGGTTTTGATACTTATCGACTGGTTAAGGGCACCTGAAAAAAAAAGAAAAAAAAATTTTAAAAATTCCACAAAAATATTCCAATCCACATCTTTTGGTATTTTCATTATTGAATATTTATTCGATAATTTAAACAACAATATAAAAAAAATTTCTTGATTTTTTAATTAAACTCAAATAAAAAGTGAATTAATTAGCGAAAATAAAGAAAATTTATCGAATTTTTATTCTAAAAAATCTTTATTTATTATAATCAATAAATTTTCATTACACAATTAATTCAAAACAGAAACTGACACAAAATAAATGTTGACAGAAAAATGTATAATAAATTAAATTAAATTAATATCAACAAGAAATTATTTAATTTAACTTATTGGTGGTTAATAATCATTGAAAATCTGATTTTCTAAGTGGTAGACAATTTCATTTCCTATTGAAAGTCAATCAAACTTTATTAAGTTTTTAATTGATTTCTGTTTGATTTCGTTTACAAATTATTTTACAATTTAATTTAGTGTCGGTTTAATAAAACAAAATAATTCATTCTTTCAAACAGATGGGAGATTTTTCCACATTTTACCATAGGAAAATTTAAGAACTTTTAATTTATTTATTTATTATTTATTTTTTTCTTGTTTATTTTAATTCGACAAAAAACCGGATAAATGCAATATTGATTTGTAAAATTTGATTTTTTGTTTAATTAAATTAATTTCGTAATTCTTAATTTAAGTTTCCATTTGAAAATGTCCCCTAATAGAATAACTGACGTTGCAAAATGAGAGCTCAAGCCGTTTCCATAATGAAATCAGGTCGACTCTTCTCGTTGTCGTTGCGATCTGTCAGTTAATATCAACAGATTCTTGGGCCATTTGCTCCATTTACCTTTAGACAAATTATGGTGGCCCTTTTCAGCTTTTTTATCAATGGATTCCTTTAACAAGTTTCAAAAATCACAGATTTTCATAACTTTATTTTGAAGAAAAAAATAACGTTTGAAAAACAATTTAGATTTTTCATTTTTGTCTTTCATTTTTGTTTGTTTTATCCTCGGTATACTTCAAGGTGACAAATTTGAACGTTTTAAATATTAAAACAAAAATTTAGTAATATAAAGTAACTCCATAATAATACAAAGATAATAATAATAATAATATCAATAATAATAATAATAATAATAATAATAATAATGATAATAATAATAATAATAATAATAATAATAATAATAATAATTTTATAATAATGATGATAAAAAAATGGGTTATTTATTAAAAAAATGATGAATGATTTACTTAAGCCTGTCATTTTACTGACAATAGTAAGTAGATATAAATATAATATTATATTATAATATAATATTAAATAAAAAATAAAAAATAATATTATTATCAACTACTCATACACTTTAGAAAGATTTCGGTTGAGTCTTTATTTATTTAGTTGTAAGAGTCTCAATGATGAAGTCAATCTAAGAATATTATTTTTTAGGTATGGAAAACATACAAAGTCAAAGAAAAGTACTAAGGTTGAATTAAAAAACACTTTAAAACCTTTGACAACCAATTGAATAGGGTTCTTTTTATTTTCTCAAAGACTTCCTAACCTGTGTCTGTTGATCTTTCTTTAGTTACGGAAGAGGCAGAAAAAATACCATCACAAGTCTCAAAAGAATCTGAAGTGCTTAAAAGGTCGTAGTTAAAATCTTTGACAAATATAAAATAAAGCTTCAAGTGGTGAAAGAACACGTTAATGAGAAGCTCTAAAAGATTCTAATGTCAAACCTTTGAAACATATAGGGACTTGTTCATTTTATATTTTTGCGTGTTTTAATGAACAATGTACATCTTTGGAAATGAGAAAATCGATCAATTTTAAAAAAAATAACAATAAATCAGATTAAAATTAATTTAATATTTTGGTAGCTTAATAAATCACGTGTTCCACAAGTTCCAGATGAAAGTAAACTTAAATATTATTCACATAATTTAATCCATTTACATTCCTACTTGTATAATATTGAAGTGTGTAAGGTTAAGCCTTATTTTAATATTAGATTTAGCTAATGGCGGTTCATGTGAACATGTAAATGGAAATTGTAAACTTAACGACCAAGTTCCAGTCAATTTGTGTGGTAATAAAGAAAAATGTATGACTCCAGCCATAGACCACCATACGGTTAACATTATCTTTCTCGGGTGTAAATCTTGCTTTGGACAATGTAAAGGAGCTTGGTCGGCATCTAACCATTGAGCAGAACGTATACGATTGTAATGAATAACCCATTTTTCATCGCACGTGACGATGCTATTTAAAAATGAGTCTTTTTCATTTCGATCCAGCCGTATTTGGCAAATTTTCAATCTCTGCGATTTTTGAGAATTACTCAATAAATGAATAAATGAGAAATTCTTCCTTAATTATTATTACATATTGAAAGGGGAAAAGAGAGAAAATAAGGAGAGCACAAAATATTATTTTTATTTGTTTTAACGTTAAAATAATTCAACCTAAATTAATATTAATAAATCGATGATAGCATTGATTACTAGTACTAATGGAGAAAGAAGATTGTATTTATATCTCATCTTCATGAAATTATTCATATATGAATTTAATTGCTAGAATATGGGCAAAAGTAAACAACTGACAAGCTAAAAGGTCAATTATTTCATTTTACAATGGTGGTGAAAAACAATTAGCCAGATTTGTATTTGGTTGTTCGGAAAGTCACGCATTTAGTAAAAAGTAATACCAAAAGTTGTATTAGTCATAAATATTTTAATTAATTATGTATTGTCCTTTTTGTTCCAAGAACTTCTGCCATCTACCGAACAATTTGAATATGCCAACCTTTAAAATGATTTAAGTGCTTTAAATTAAGATTTAAAATAGGTATAAAAAAGCAAGGTGACTCTCCGAACAACTCAATATATGTAATATTAAAAAGATAATATTTAAAAAGTATATTAAAAAGATAGTACAAGTTTATAGAGTTCTTTAGATTGAATTATTTTCTATTTCTTTGTTTTAATGATCACTTCATAAAGCACATTACTTCAAATTAAAAAAAGAACACGGTTTATATTTAACCTATGATATTATTTAAATATCATTGGCTATTATTTAAATCAAATTCTAAATTAAATTCATTAATTAATAATGAAATATTTATTATTTTGATGGATAATATTTGTGCCGACATAACAGAAGATAATCGGGTAATTCATATGTATTTTCTTATAAAATAAATACGGATTTTTAATTTATTATTTGTTTTAATCAAGAAGAATTGTAGTATAAATTCATCAATAGACCTTTTGGCTTGAATGCGTTTTTTCATAATACAGGAAGACTAAATGATGTATTATGATAAAATTATTATTACTTGAACGGTTTTTTTATTTCTTTCTTTCTTGGGTGATTGTGCTTGTTATCATTCTATGATCATTATTATATAATATTTATCATTATATTTATCAGAAAGACAACATTATTAGATTTTGAGCTTTTGTTGAAAAACAACAATTCATCAGTCAGACCATATATTAATTATGGTCGCCTGAGGTTTATGAAAGGTTTTTTTTCAGTTGGTGTTTTGGTCTTGAATAAGAATTACTGAAACTCCACTCATTGAAACTCACCTTTATGTGAATATGTTGTAAGGTTGTATGAGCGATCAGTTTTCATTGATTTATTGAGTGTTATTTCTTACATATAGATTATGAAGGTATTAACAATATTGTGGAATTGTATCCTTCAGCTTTACATGTAGGACCGTTGATGGACTTGGGTATTTGTGTCAAAGTTGAAATATATAAGTTTTACCTTATCCGATTATCAATCCAAAACATCCACGTGGATCACCTCCTTAGTTTGACATAAAATTTTTATTCCAATAATTATGAAGAAACAACCACATGGTTTCGGATAAAGGACTAAATTCTGAAAAGCTTAGAAGTATTTGCCTCTCTGTACTCCTTTTTTTTACTATAAAATGTTTTCACTAAACACTGAAGGCTTACTTCAAATTCAAAATCTTCATGAGAAAAAATCACCAAGAACTCCGCAAGTAATTTATGATTGATTCCAGATTCACTATGAAACAATTACATAGTTTACCATTATTGCCATATGATCTAAAGGTTTATTAATAAAATTCCATTTCACTAAAATAATAATAATATTATTATTATTAAATTATTTTATTTAAAATATTATATTATATTATTAATAATATTTGTTAATAAAAAAACTATTTGTTGTAAAAGCCTATGTTATTTTTCAATTTATTTCTTTAAATTTATTTTATTTTATTAACCCAGCTTTTTTTTTAGAAAAAGATTTTCTTGCAGTGTAAATTTAAAAGGATTTACAAAGTTGATACGGTCAATGAGAATTACTTTGCCGAAATTTTTCTTCGTGCAAGATGGCGTGATGAAAGTCTTGATACTAAATATCTCCATACGGTAAGAAAGTCATAATGAGCTTTATCGAAACTGAGAATTCATTTCAAGAATGTTGATTTTTCAACCCTGTGGAATCCGAAATTGCGAATAGAAAATACGTTAGTGGAGAATAAGTGTTCAGTTTCATTTAAAGTAGTCACAACGTCGTCAGGATTGGCCTATGTCGTTGAGAAAAGGCATATAAAAGGGTCGTTTAATGAAATATTGGAACTGAAACACTTTCCTTTTGATTGCCAAGTTCGTTTTGTTGTTTTTAAAATTTATCAGAATAAGATCTTCATCATCACACTTTTCCGGACGTTCAGATCTGGATTTATCATATATATTCTTCATTCTTAAAGTAATTGTACCATTCGAAACACTGCGTTCTTGAAAAGGCATGCTTTTCAAATGTTTCTATTAACAAATTATGATTTTCAGAAGCGGTTTTCCTAGAAAAAAGTAGTCTAACAAAACTTGCCGCAAATCCTATTTTTCCCTGAATTTTAAAATTTTTCCGTGTTGGGTTATAAAATGATGAATATTTAAACAAAATATTTTTATACTAAAATTAATCGATATTTATTGACAGTTTCAAATAACATGTATATGTCATTAATGTATTACCACACATATTTCTGTTGTACCTTCTTTATTCCGAATCCGGAAACTTATTCACACACCTAATAATTATCATTATTTGTACATAGTTTTATGTATCAAATATATTACCAATAATAATATTATTATATTATAACTACATTTATTTTTTAATTGATTATATTTTAATTTTGCTCCCAACTTCACTACGTATGTCTATCTTTTAGTTACCTATATATCAGGTGATTTAATTGTGATCATTGGTTACCATTATAGGTCTGCAAATTTCAACCTTGTCATCAAGGAATCGTGAAATGTGCATTATTATCGAAAATATATAAATGTTAGTTACGGTCACATTATTGGTATTGCTCGAATTCATTAAGTCAAAATTCAACGTAATATTAATTTCACGAAGATAAATGAGTAGTTGACCGTGTAATCTCCCTTTATTTAATAATTAAATAAATTAATTTTATTAAAAAAAATAATTGTGAAGTTAATTAAATATTTATTTTTTAAAATTGATAAAATTGTGCTTTTTACTAAATTTATTCCAAACAATAAACTTTCGGTTTGTAAATAAATAATGGTTTTCATACATTTTAGCTTCTAATTCATTTAATTGTAATCGATATTTAAAGGAAATTCAAGATCCGTCCTTGTGGAAAGAGTACGTAATACAAAACACCATAATAATCAAACCAGATGCAGAGCATGATTTTCTCTTTTGTACTGAACTTTCTGCCAAGACAGTTTTCGTTGGACATTATTAAACAAAAATCATTTTCACCATTTGTAATTATCGATTTTTAATTATCAAAGGATTCTTTGACCTTATTGTAAAATTGGAATCATTCTCAATTATATATTGATTCGCAAAGAAAATACGATTAGATAGCACTCTTTGTTCAGTAAATCCACCGTGGATAACTCTAATAACTATTTGAACTGTGAAAACCAAAATATGGTTTTAAAAAGAGGTAACCGAACAAAAAATTACTTGATCTTAGGGTTACAGCCGTAATATTTATTTGTAAGAGTATTGAACAGATTATTAATTTAATGAACCTTCAACGATATAAAATTATTTGGCGTTGAATATTATGGTGATATATGTACTAGTTCTCAGAAAATGTCATATTCAAACTGGGACATTTTGATTAGGCTGACACACATGAATCGGACAGGCTACCGATTTTGCATACTGACGTTATACAGACATCGATAGAAAAAAATCAATGTCAAACACTGATTCGAATGAGTTCCAATTATAAATGTTTAATTTTTTAGTATTTATTTATAAACTTATTATTAGTTACTTGGTACCTAAACGTTTTGTACATGACATAAACTAATAATTTAAAATGGTGATATTAATCTTTAAGAATTTCTCTCCTAAGTATGTCTGAACAAGACTTGAAATCAAATAACTTAAAATTGCGGTGAATTTTAAAAATAATTGGATAGTATAAAAATTGTGGTTCTGTCTTCATACCTCTTTGTATACTTTGTGACAGCCCTGTCGAGTCTCTGGCTTGATCTAATAGTGAGAATTTTCAAAATATTTTCAAATTTGTTGGCGACCTCTGTTAATAAAATATTCGAATGAGATAGTTTTTCCTTACAAAAATTGCAAGTGAAATTCTTCGGATTTTCGAAGAATTTACATTTTTGCTTAAGTCTTTTCAGTTATATCAAAGCTTAATAAAATATGTTTAAAATTTTCCTGGAAAGGATCCTTTGAGTTAGAGTTACATCTGATTAAATCTCTTTCATCATTAAACATCATATGACGACTCTTAAGACCTTCGGCTCAATTAAATTCTTAGTTCATCTCAATGCGATCAAAGAAGAACTTTCAATTTATCATCATGACAATATTTATTCTGTCTTGGTGTCATGAGAAATTGACAGAAAAATCAACTTTATTTGCTTATCACAGATAAATCTTGATCTATTTCTGAAAGGACTCATTTTGATGCCAATTCTCTCTTGTACAGTTATGTTTGACTGTTTGATGAAGATGAGCAAGATTTGATAAATGAAGGGTAAATAACAAAGTCTATGTAAATAGCACAAC
This sequence comes from Bipalium vagum, assembly GCA_037834085.1. Classification (NCBI taxonomy): domain Eukaryota; kingdom Metazoa; phylum Platyhelminthes; order Tricladida; family Geoplanidae; genus Bipalium; species Bipalium vagum. The sequence goes on along the minus strand of JBBMKC010256022.1, from coordinate 817 downwards.
TTAAGTAACGACTTCAATAATTACAATTTTGTTTAGAGCTGGTGTTTACTATGCTGCTCGCTCTGCTTCTAACATTAACTTTCTAACTTTTTGTTGCTTGAATGTGAGAATTATTATATATTCTCTTAGATTGTCCCGAGAGGTCAGGATATTTTCTGTGACAATATTCCGAACAGCTCTGGAAATAGGAATTAAAGATGTATAATGAAATTCCATTTCTCTACATCTCAAAAATTAATTGAATGTTCCTCATTTGTAAAAACGATTATAAAATTGATTTTTGCTATTTTACATTAACCAAAATTCATTTATTATCTGACTCACAATCTCATAGTTAAGTTCGTTAATTATACCAACCTTCCACTATAAATAAGTAACACGCATGTCGAAAACGTTAATTAATCTAACATGAAATCACATAGCGATTCAAAATATCGATTATTTATATTTCTTGTTTGCATACCATCTCCTTGTCACCCAAAATATTTTAATCCTGATATCGATTTGGTCTATTTTATTTATGTTTCTTAAAACTTATAGAATAACCAAAATATTTAAATTTTACATTTTATGAAAGAGTTGGATTTATATTAAAAATTAAGGATCTCTCAATTACTTTGAATTCCGAATACTCTGCTGATGAAGTAAAACTTACTGAGGAGAATCTTGAGCCAGGTAACTATGTTGGAGAGATGGAATCTCAAGAATGGAGTCTTTACTCTCACGTAGAAGTATGATTATTCTTGAAATAAATTTTTAGTCATTAAACATATTTTGATCTAATAATGATAATAATTAAAATAATAATAATAATTAA
>JBBMKC010256011.1:0-10088 GCA_037834085.1 Bipalium vagum | reverse complement strand
ATTATTATTATTATTATTATTATTATTATTATTATTATTATTATTATTATTATTATTATTATTATTATTATTCAGTAGACTTTGATACCCGCATGAGTTATAGTAAAGTATCTAATGTATTATTAAAATGTTTTCCCCCATTATTTCAATCATTTTCTCAATTAATTATATATATATATTAAACTAGTTTATTATATTATTTTCTCATACATATATTCCCATATTTATTAAAAAGAAAAATAAATTAAAACTTGTCATGGTCAAAAAAGTTTGCCGTTACGCTGTCTTTCATCCTTTCCATTAAAATCTTGATTTAATTTCCGTACTTATTAGATAAGCATGAAGTAATTATGAAAAACTGTTTCGTATTGTCACATTCGGAATGAAATTTGAGCAGAATTTGGGAAATTATTCTTAAATTCAATACCTATTTTAATTATTGAGCAATACACAATAAAATCAGTAATAATATTATTATATGATAATAATATTACTACTACTACTACTACTACTACTAATTATTATTAATCTTTTAGTAATTTTACTAAGATAGTTAAGATATCTCTTAACTTTATTTTAATAAGTTTTTAAACGTTACCTCTTTTCCTAAAAAAATTTATAAATTTTTTTTCAAAGTCTACATTAATAATATTAAAATTTATAATGATGATAGTAATAATATTAATAATAACATTATTATTATTATTAATAGTGATAATTATAATAGTAAAATAATTAATAATTATAGTATATAATATATTTGAGAAAATGATGAAGATAATGGGAAAATCTTTAAATGATAATAATATACTAATACCGATTTCAAAGTTCACTAATTAATAATAATAATAATAATAACAGGCAAAATAAACCTATTAATATAATGTTGGACTTTGTAAAAGTATTAATAATAAATATATAACAAATATAAACAAATATATATATAGACGTAGGCGTGTCTGGAAACCCTAATGCCAGATGTAATCTAAACACTAATCCAAAAAACACAACTTACGACGAAGACTTATGAAGACTTAATGGTGCAAAAATCAAGAACCTGGATATATGGTCATCAATAAATTAAAGCAAAGGGGATATGATAGAAAACGTTTTATACAAAGAATATTTTTATTACACATTTATTATTGGGAAAATAGTTATATCTCAGACGGTTTCATTTACCAATGTTATAATTGTGAGATAAGTTGGAAATTAGTCGGGGATATAGCTCAGCGGTCAGAGCAGTACATGCGCATGTGAAGGTCCCTGGCATCTCCGATTAATATTCAACTAACAATAATATTACTTATATGTGGTGTGCGCTGTATGAAATGTAAAATAAAAAAGACATCTGTGAAAGTAAATCATAAATCCGTAAGTAAAATCAATTGGTAAAACTACACGTGTGATTGGTCAGTGCAACAACTGTGGCCGACATTTAGCAAATAATTTAACTTTCAATAACTCAGTTCAATCATAACTTTATTACTAATTTTACAGTCCTTTTGGATCCATACACTACTGTCAAGGGAAAAAAGAAATTTATCATGAAAGGTAAAAATTTCTGACTTCTTCAGAAAACAAAATCCTGGAAGATTCTTTTATATCATTATCATCATTTTGGAGCATTTTCATACGTATAGATATTTCATCTTGTTTGCCATATTCATGTATGGTGCAGATCTTGTGAGTATTGAATATAATCAAGTGTTACATTACCTTGGTTATATAGATTTTGTGTGTTTTAAGCAAGATGGAACGTTTAGGTTGACTAGTGCTAGTTGTTGAGATACAAAATTTTCGTAGTGTCCATTTCTTACAGATGATCCTGTGCAGAATCTAGGAAGTTATCATGATTGAGATTAAAACCAGAGTACAAAATAGTTACCATACTCTTTTCTGTATGCAACACCGGTATTAGTAATTGCGATGATCGACTAACCTCTCCATCAAGCCCAATGCTATTCCTGTATTTTGCATCTTGGAAGGTTTTAGTTTCTCCATCAACAGTTTTCACAATCATGTTGCACAATATTTGCTCATTTCCAAGTGATCATGGATAATTCGCAGCAAAATATTCATTGACTATCTTCCTCCATGTTATCAATGGTTTGTGGTCGGTCTTCATTCAACAGATATTCGCACAGCAACAGATTCAACTGAAGTTGCTGTGATTGGTACACCACCACGCTTTTCGTCTTCAAGTGATGTCCATCCCGACGTAAAGCGTGCTATCAATATACTCAATGTACACATGCAAGACACATTATATCGGTAAGATGTCTTTAGTCGATGAACAGAAAAAATGAATAACAACAGGCAATCGTTTTTTTAAAAAATTAGCCATGATATGAGAAAACTAATGTTTGTAGTGAAGTTATAAATCAATACCAACATGATTCATACATAATCCACAGACTAAACAACCGGACCTATTCAACTTCTATATTGATTTTATTATCATCTACAAATTATCATCTACGTACACCCCTCGTATTTTAGATTTAAATCGTAAACCTATCCAAAAAGTACTATGAACATTCTTCTTTTCATAGATTTCCAGTGAGTTTGAGACATGAATATAACTAATGTAAATAATTACTTGTTTCTTTTATTTGAGTTAAATATCAAAAGGAAATATAAGACTGTCATTAGAAGAAACTACACAAAATTGATCAATAAGTTATGCTAATGAAAGAAAATAATTATGGAAAAAACAAATAAATCAGAAATTAATTATCACTGAATCATTTCTGATTATTGTTTGTCTTTTATAATTATTCATTAATGACAAATTATGGGAAAAGTTTTATTATTATTTACTTTTCATTTTTACACAAAATCTATAAATAATAATAATAATAATAATAAATAAATAAATAAATAAAATTAAAAATAAATTACTGTAAAATCCCGAGTATAAGCTGTAGCGCGTATTAGTTGCAGATGACATTTTATAAAAATGTATTTTTAGTCGTATAGACTGCAGCACGTATTAGCTGCGCCATTTACGTTGAAAACACATGATTTTAAAATCAGCAACCTATCATTAAAAAAATGTCACCGTGACAATAACCATTTTGTTTAAATCGTTTGTATTGTTAATAATAATAATAATAAAAATTTATCTCTCTCAATATTTCAAAAACCTAAATTATAAGTCTGCAAAATGTCACACTAATGATTATAATAAAAATATTCCTTCATCTGTCTGAGTCTGTATATCTAAAATATATAATGAACAGAATCTCAACATAAATATTCCAATTCAAAGTTGGCATTATTCTCTTAATGAACCTCAAATTAAAAAACCTGTGAATTTTTTTATAAATTAATTTATAAAGACTAATTAAATTATTTTCATAAAACCCTTTAACAAAAATTAATTGATTTTATTTGTCAACTGTGAACTGTGGTTTATTTATTTATTATCTTATCTTTCTGAAATATGTTCAACCCAAAAATTTATAAGATAATAATTATGAGAATAATTCTCATTATTAATTGAGAAAAAGCAAATATAAATAGTGACGAATATAATTACGTATTAATTATTCAAAAGAGCAAATATTGCAGAAGGAGAATATGAAAAAAAATCTTTTTGATGAAATAAAAATATATAATATTTTTTAACATTCAGCAGGTCATTTTTAGTAAATCATTCGTTACTTTTAACCTGGCCACCACATTTGTCACTTTCATTTAATCAAAGAATGTCAGTTGAGGTCTTTCATTTATCCGTTTGAAGGGGAATTTTTACTGAATAAAACCTATAAATGAAAGCAAACTTTTCCTTATTTAATTAATGAATATTATATCAGTAATGCAGATGCAGTTTGGGTTTAAATAATGAATAAACTTTGACTGCGTTAAGTAATCAATTTTTCTTTTAAGTATAATTCTTCGGAAATTGAGATTGTCTACATAAATGTATAAGAATTGTTTATATTATTGAAAATATGAAGTAAGTGATTTAGTAGAAGATTTCTGAAAATCATTGTTATGAAATATGTTCAACTCTTTTGGTTGCACTGTGACCTGTGATGAAAAATGAATTGCCTACGATAAGGGTGGTGATTGGAGATTGGCAAAACTCAACATCAGTTCGCAAAGCCGAGATATACCAAAAGAAAACCATGGTATCTGTTTGGTGATACATTTTTGGTTTGAGTCACTACAATTTCTTAAGTTAAGGAGAAACTTTGATACCTAAAAGATCTTGTCAAGAAGTCAACGAAATGCACTAGGAATTGTTATATTGTATCATGTATTAGTCAAAACAAAACATTCTTTCTTTAAGACAATGTCAGCTACATGTTGCGAAGCAATCCCCACAGAAGCTAAAGGAATTTGGATTTGAAAGTTTTAATATTTTAAATATTAAAAAAGTTTAACTAATTATATTAATTACCATTAAACCTTTCATTTCCAAATCTTTCGGGTTACGGAGTTATATAATGAAATAAATAAAACTATACTTTTTAATAGCGTCATGCTTACTAATGGTTACATGTTTTCTCAATACTTTTTATTCATCATTATATAATTTTGATTATCTAAAAGTAAAATAAAAAATCAATCAACGAAGATATGTTTTTAGAATGAATAAAAGAAGTTTGGAAAAAACGTCCTTCTTCTTTTTATAAACCAAAGTCTAGTTTAATTTTGGATTCGGCTCCTGCTCATCTAACAGATTCAGTTAAAAAATCAATTAAAGAGGTATCATCAATGATTATTATTCCAGGAGATATGACAAAATTGCTCCAACTGCTGGATATTTCGGTTAATAACAGTTTCAAATTGAAAAATAGACAGAAATTGAAAAATTAGATGATAAAAGGCTATCATACTTATACCAAAAGTGGAAAAATGAGAAAGGCTTCTTATACGACGGTTTGCGAATGAATTGTGGATTCATTTAAAAATATATCAACTCAGTGTGTTACCAATGGATTTAAAAATGCTTTTGTATTAGAAGGGGAGGTTAATGAACATGTAACTTATGATGACACTGAAAGTTCAATGTACCAGAATCATTTTTACATTTACTAGACTGTGGTAGTACAGATTCTGAATTCAATCAGAATATTCTTGAATTTTTAAATTAATAAAATTTTTATTTTAAAATTTATTCCGTGTATAACCCGCGATAATTATTTATTAAAAAACCATCTTTTTTCTTATATAACCCACGGGTTATTTATGGAAATTTAGGGTACACAAATGGTAATTACAATTTATATTCATCACACGTTATAAAATTTATTTTTTGATTACATGATTATGACATTTTAATGAATACCCATTATTAATAAAATGGTTTAAAATTAATGTTATTCATAACCTTAAATTTTAAAAATTAACGAATTAAAAATTTCGAAATATTTTCAGAATTTTTAAAAAATATCAGAATAATTAAAATAAGTAATAATAATAAAATAAATCAAGGGAAATCATTTTTAAAATTTAATTTAAAATATTTATATGAAATAAATAATTTTCTGAATTATGAATCAAATAATATCGACGTTACTAATAACTTGACAGTCACTCACTTGCCATCCAATGATATCTTGACATTTTATAAGACCAGATTTTTAAAAAAAGAAATTAAAGATCTGCTTGCTAGATGATTTAAAAATAATCAATAACAACCGATGAATACTTTGATTAAAAATTGTACCTTATTTTCAAACTTATTTTTAAGTTTGATTAAATACTTGTTGGTAAATCTTTTAATTTTTCTTTATGTGAAACTGCATAATGCAGGTTTCATTGGAAAAATTTATTGAAAGAAATTTTTGAGAAGCCTCAGTGACTTATTTGGCAATCCAAAAAATTATTCTATGAAATTCACGTTATACTATTTCTTCTTCCTGGATACTATTCAGAATCGTACATTGATATATCTGTTGTCTGTAATAAAACAGAAATCCCGGAATTATCCCAGAAATTTGTCTGAGATTAAAAATACAAATAATCAGACATTATTTAGATAGAACATTTTTCTTCATTAGAAAATTAGGAAAAAGGCAATTAATATTAATTTAATAGATGGGTTTTACATATTGACGGTATTCTCTCACTTTATTAAATAAAAAATTTGAAAGGTTAAATGTGTTTTCAAACAGAGCTGAATATAATACTTACCTGGCTCTTAATTTCTTTACAACTCATTTTTAAACTGGTATTTATTTATTTCTTTCCAAAGCCTTTTTAGATTGATATTTCAGTAAAAATTCACAAAATTACAAAATCCTCTTTGGGATGAGGTAAAATGGTAATATTATTGGAAATGGGTAAGTTTGGTTTAGGTAAAGGAATCAAAACACCCGAAAAAATAACTTGAAAAAAATATCGAGGAATAACGTGTGGACGATAGATGTCTCTTTCTATTCAATTTATTGATCTTTTATGATATTCTTACTGATCACAGCCGTATCCATAACTAAATTACTTTCTTTGGCTTATTTGCTAAGCACCAACATGATTCTTTTCTCCATAAAATGAAAGCTGTTGATGAAAAATTTATAACGAGAAGTTGATACACGAGCTTATTTTTTACCTAATTAGGGGGTATCAAAGCTCAAACTATTGCAAAGCTCAATATTGATAATAGTCAGTTGATTATAAAAAATACTATTAAAAAGAAAAAATAATATTAATAATAAGAATAAACTTTTCAGAAAGGGTTAATATTTTTAGTTTGACACTGTGCATTCTGTGAGGGTAACAGATTGTCATTAGGGGAATTTTAATTTTACTTTCAAATTTTTTTTCCGATTGCAAGTGTCAGTCAACGACAAAAGTGGTCATTTGAATGGCAAAAGAAAATAATATAAAAGAAAGTAGAACAGTAGAAGATCGCCTCAAAAATTGCCATTTATTTTTGTCAAGTCATTCATTATTTTATTAAGAAGACATTGAGAAGTTTATTGTCTGTGCAAAAGATTTGAGAAGAAAATTTTGAAAATATTATTAATAAGAATATTGAAAAAAATTGTTTGTTCAATAGGAATTGTTTGTTTTTCCTGATCAGGAAAATCAACTAATCACATGGAATTTGATCAGCTTTAGACGACCGAAAAGTAACTAACTGATGACCCAAGGGTTGGTTGAATCTCATTAATTAGGAAGAAGGTTTGTTTATTTGATTTTTTCGAACTTATAAAATTAAGAAACCTTTTTGGAGATTTGTTAAATTTATTAACTCCTTTATAAATAAGTGGTTTGCATTTTATTTGATTAGCTCTTTTGATATTTGATTAACCATATTTACAATTGATTATTATTCTCAATTCTTTTGATTTGCCATTATGATTGTTAATATTTGATTGTAAAAGGAAATTGTGACAATAATAAAGTTTTGTCGTTTGAACTGATTATCATTTTTATTACACTAACTAATAGAAACATAGTTAGATAGGCACTTGGATTATAGTATTAACTTTCGATTAATTCTTCAAGTATTAATCACTTAAAGATATCAGTCTCACAGATAACTAAATTATATTGGGTTGTTCTGAAATATAAATATTTATGAAATTGTTATTTTCAAAAATAATAGGCTTCAATTTGTCTTGATGAAACGAAATCCTTCTTCTGTTAACAAACAATGTTCATTTTTCCTTTTGCGCCATTAAGCTGATCACAATAATCATTCTCATTAATGGTTTGGTTAGGATTCATTAGTTCAAAGTAAATAATTTCGTTCTATATCACCCTAAGCATAATAAACATTTCTTGTCGATAAAGACCTTTTTTGGCATTTTTGCATTGAAATACCTTGCTATTCAAGAACGGCTCTAACTTTAACCGATAAAGAACACTTCTGAGGCACATAAACTCTTTGTATTAGGTTTTTCTCTGAGAAATCGTGTGATACCAATATTCTGAGTCTGGAAGCTTTAGATATAGTTTTCAGAATAGCAGATCTCGTTGAATCAAATATTTCAGAAATTCTTACAATGGCTACAGCTAGACACTGCTCAACTGTCACCTCGGATAGTTCTTCATCGAATTACTTTGCTCATCCTGGAGGCTGCCTTTCCAGGATCGACGTTTTTTGAATTATTGCTATGAATGAATGAACACTAATAGTTGAGTTCATGTGCTTATTATATTCCTGCAACAATATGAATTGTCGGATATGGTCCTTTGAAATCTTCATTTTAAATATTCTAAAAAGTCAATAACATATCTATGAATATTGAAAATATTTCATTAGACCAAAGGTAAGATCGATAAAAGTCTATTTTATTAAAACAAAGTAAATAATATTAAAATATTTCTTTTTTTAGTAGTCCTTATCAAGATTATAAAAAATCACATTACTTAGAGGATGACCTAATATTATTATTCTCTGTTGCATGTTTCTCTTCTGTTACGTTTACTGTAGTAATTACGAATTTGATCTTTATAATTATGATATATACTACATACGTATCACTTTGAACCTTATTATTTAGCATGGTGCATTAGTTTAATATTATTTTCAACTGGTCTCTGTAAAATATCAAATTTCACTGTACTGATTTCGAAAGTGATCAGAGCACCGATCGAAGACTGCTTAATATTAGCTCAAATAGATAAAATGCAATGTCATTGACGGCTCAGTTTAACAATAATTCTTAGTTTTACTTAGAAAAAATTTGCCCATTAGATAATTGTGGCCCCTCATCAGTAATACTGAATGGATAGGTGAGCACGTCTACCATTCAACATCAATTTCTGTTCGAACCAACTAAAAGGTGAGAAAGCCTTTGTAGTCGTTTCACCACTGACTTTATATAAGTATCTCTTGATCTAAGCAAAATAAATATATTTGTAAAATTTTTGTATTTGATGAGAAATGGATTCTGTTTCATGATTGGGGACGATGCACCAGGACTTACATAATATAAATCCTGAGAAATCTTGAGCTGATATGTGGCCTAAACTGTTTGATGAAGTGTCTATCATATAATCTATGACAGGTATTTTTGTGGTATTGACACAACCATATGTTACAATTTACAAATTGACATCATTACCTGAAGCTTTACTACAGGCTTTCAGTTCAGCTCTGGGTAATATAAAAGGCTGTACATAAAGTCGTTAAAAAAAATCACAACATCGGCCCCTTTGTCATACAATATTGTTATTCAATACTACAGAAATATAACGAAATAAGCCTAAAAATTCTTTTCATTTAAGATTTTCTCCACAGTTCTCCACAGACGTTTCCAGGCATTTAACAAATCTCAACCAAAATATATTTTGTGACAACTGAAAAGATATAAAAAAAACTGTTGATTATTTGCAGAAGGGTGTGGTAAGGATTTCACAGTATGGAGATATTTTTAATCATTTTAATAAAATAAGGAAATTATACATTATTTCTAGAGGTAATGTTCAGAAAGAATCATTGTCAGAGAAAGGTAGACCAAAAGATTTTTTCTTTCTCGATATGTAGCTACCTATTTAGAATGTTGTTTTGTACGGCTCAAGAACAAAGTCTGTAGAAATGACCAGAGTCAGATGTATAATCAGGATCATCTTATAGGAGTTCTTTTAATACTAAATATTTGCTCTCATGACCAGCGTCATTAAAACATTCATGATATCTTACAGGATCAGATTTCATGTTGCCCTTTTCCAATTTTAATCACGTTAATATCAATATCAATCTCTTTCGGTTATTTATTAAACCTATCGAAACAGTGACATTAGAAATATAAATTTCATTAATATAATGATAATATTTTTTATTTCTATAATTATCGATTTTTGGAATTATACCAGGATCTTTTCAAATGGTCCTCAAACTAGAACATATTTGTTTCATAAAAGGATTTTCTGATGCAGGATATCCACCGGCTTCTGGGTTTCTACAAAGTATTTTAATAGATTGGAATCAGTCAATGTCCTTTCAAATACGAAGAAGATTTGTTCTAGTAATTCTTTTTGCAAGAATAAAAAAGCTTTAGCATACACAAGCTGGCAAAAATATTAAAAATATGATGATTAAATTAATAATAATAATAATAATAATAATAATAATAATAATAATAAGAATAATAATAATAACAATAATAATAATAATAATA
>JBBMKC010256002.1:0-10089 GCA_037834085.1 Bipalium vagum | reverse complement strand
ATATAAGCATATAGATAAAAACATTTGAATTAATTGATTAAAAAAATCATATTGCAGGTAATTTAATATTCTATCACAACGTAAATGAATTTATGTTCTAATAAATATAATTTAATATTTTATTTTAGTTATAAAATGTATGAAAAAATTGAAAATTATTGGAAACAAAATTTCAGTGTAATATGCGAGGTAGAAGGTGAGGGTCATGTCACCATTCGAATGTTTCAAAGTTGTTTCAAAAAATTTAATAACGGTGAGAATGAATGCCAGGATATACCGCGTTCCGGGAAACCACCCGAAATGAATTCTGAAGGGTTACGCAAATTCGTTGAAGCTAATCCGTCAACCAATACTAGGATATTGGCTGCTGAACTTGGTGTTGCACAGAGAACAGTTGCTCGATATCTGAAAACAATCATCAAGGTCAACAAATACTGTAGAGAAGTATCTCATGAGTTAACATAACTGCTTCAAATTATATGTGATGATAAATCTATTCGCCAAGTTGTTACTTTAGATAAAAGGGAAATCTACTACAGTAATCCTGACAAAAAGAATAAATGGTTGGATATAGGCTAATTAGGCTACCCAGTTCCAAAAAGAGAAAGGTTCTCAAAAAGGCTCTATTCTGTGTTTGGTGGAATTTTGAAGGCTTCATCAACTTTGAATGCAGACTTCTATTGTGTGCAAATAGGTCGCATGTGTGCAAAATTATAGCAGAAATATTCGTCATTAGTAAATAGAAAGCGAGTTCTCCTGCAACAAAACAGCGCCAAACCACACACCTCAAAGAAAAACACGGAAAAATTCAAAGAATTAGAATCTGTCGAGCTTTTATCACATCCAGCGTGCAATTCGGATCTTGTGTCTTTGGATTATTATCTTTTCCGAGAAATGACACATTTCATCAAAGGATGTATTTTTAATAACTTGGATGAATTGGAAGCGGGATATTCAGACTCTTTCATGCCTAAAAGCAAGGATTGGTATCATCAAGGAATGGAAAAAGTGGCGAACAGATGGCTTAAAATCATTGAATGTAATGAAATTTACTTTGAGAATTAATAAAAAATCTTTTGCTTTTATTTTGTTTTTGACTATCTTATAAAAAAAGCATTACGTATGACTTTTTGATATTTAATACAGGGTTTTACATTAAATTTCAACTTTACTAAGTTCAATATCAATTTTGTTTAAACTGTTTCAAGCTAAATTGAACTATTTATTAATGAACCTCCCACACACTTTGTTTATGTTTCCGGATGCTTGAGTGACATTTGAACCAGGATTAAATTCAAATAAAATATGTCGACTTGTATTTTCATTTTCTAAACGGTATAAAATTATATGTTTAAGTAATATTCATTAAATACCTTAAAATTTAAATATTACAGACACTATTTATAATATTAGGTAACCAATAAAGTTCATGTGGTTTCAGCTAAAAAAAATACAAGGATTTATTAGAAAACACAATTACAATATCAATCATCGAAATTATCACCGCCACACTTTATAATATTCTGCCAACGTATCACTAAATGTTGTATGCCGGTTTTGTAAAAATCTTTCGATTTCAAATCGAAAAAACTGTGGACCGCATCGATAACAACATCTTGAGTTTGGAATTGCCTCTGCCTCATAAAATTGTCCAGAGATAGGAAAACATGGTAATCACTTGGGGAATTATCTAGAGAATAAGGTGGATGTAATAATGTTTCCCAGTCAAGCTCAGAAATTTTTTCATGGGTTAATCTTGCGATATGAGGCTTAATCTGGCATTATCTTGTAAGAAGAGCACATTCTTTCGATTGATCAAAGAAGGTTGTTTCTGGATAAGTACTGCTTTTACTCGCTCAATCTGATCACAATAGACTGAGTAATGATGGTTTGACCACTTTCCGAGAATTCATAATGAATAATTCTGTCCACCAAACACACAATAAAATCTTTTTTGAATGTAAGGGGTTCTTTGAAGCATGCGGTATTGGAGCAGTTGAAGATAACTATTGACAATTATTGCTGAATAATAGCCATTTTTCGTCGCAGGTTAATAATCGATCGAGAAAGGACTCTTTTTTATATCTTGATAAGTTTGCTGAACAAATAGAAAAGCGAATTATTTTGTTGAATTCTGACAAATCATGTGGGACCCATTTGCTTAATTTCCACTTCTTCCCCAGCTGGTGAAGGTGAACCCGATTGGTTTCATCTTTCACATTGAACTTTTTTGCAAGCTCTAAGCACGGTAAATTGGAATTTGCATCGATCACTTCTTTGAGATTGTTATTATCAATGACCATTAGTCTTCCAGAACGTGCTTCATCAGTTAGGCTGAAATGCCCCCACAAAATTTTTTTAAACCACTTTTGTGCTGCACGATCGCTTACAGCATCATCTCCGAACGCCCTACATGTTTTTCGCGCAGCTTCGTCAGCTTTCGTGCCAAGTTTATATTCATAAAGTAAACTACGTTGAATTAGCGCTTTTTGGGAGGCCATTTTGTACTTTTTAAACAATCTTTTCTTATTTTTTTTAAAATTAATTGAAAGAAAAAATATTGCCTAACTGAAATAAAACAATATAAATAATTCTTATCAATAAGTATCAATAAAATCTATCATAATAGGCGGTATTAAAAAAACCGCACGAACTTTATTGGTTACCTAATAATTATTTAAATAAACTTAATTTTATTTAAGATTTATATCAATCCAAAAATAAATGGCACGAACTTATTCCTCAACTCAATATTTTGCAATATATGAAAACAAATGTTTAAAATAACTTTTATAATCTATTTTTTTTAATTGGCATTGTTCTGAATCAATTTAAAGTGTTTCTTCATTAACTTAACTTTCAAGTTCAATATATTTTTTCCATTTGCAAAAGATATTTTCTGGAGGAAAAAAATATTGTGGCAGAAAACTATACTTGACACCTTCGCTTCTAGTGAAAGTGGTTATACTTTTGTTTTAATGAAAATGCAACACTATCCCTAATCATAACAACGTCTAAGATTTTCCCCAATATTTATAACAAAATCATGAAAACTCTCGGAAAGCATTCGGAATTGAATGTAAGTGTCTTTTTTGTAATGAATTATGGCATTCTTATTCATACCACAATATATTAAAACATTTCCTGATCTAATATACCTAACCAATAGGTGAGCAGAAGAGCTTGTTTGAAAACTTCCACGGCTAGTTCTCCTGATAATACTAAATCCCATGTCATCGATAAATATAATATTTTTCTCCTGCAAATGAAAGAAACTTGGTGAAACTACTCATTTCTTATAGATTGAACTAAATACAAATTAAAATATTGTATTTTCCTGTTTATATTTTCTGACCTTAAAATCCATTTAAATAAACAAAATCAAAATTGAATTTAACAAATTTAATGTAAAACCCTACAAAAGAAAGTAATTCATATTACAGTTTCATTATTGAATTAAAAAATTTAATTAAATATTTTTAACATTTTTTTAATAAATGATATTAATTTAATGATAATTTTCTTAAATTATTTAAATCAAGATTTTCAGGATTAGAGTGAATTCAATCAAAAATTTCCAATTATAATTATCTATGTTAATTACTGGAGCATGGCTAAATGCGGTTAATCCTCATAAACGATGTTTTAGTGTTTCTTTTCCTGGGATTTTCTAAGATCTGTTTTGAAGGGACATTGTCAGAAGTATAAATAATAAAACTTAATAATTATAATTAGTTTTTTTTTAAAAATAGTATATAAATTTAATCGATTTTCATTTATCAAATTTAAACAATTTTCGAGGGAAAATTAAAACAAAAAAACTCAATATTTATTATGTTTTATAACTATGCAAATATTTTTAAACTTATTTTGATTAATAATGCGGGGTTAAATAATTTTAGAATTTCTAAATTTGAGGTTTTAATTACGGAAAAATGTATAAATAAATAAACAGGAAATCTATCAGTAACACAAATAACTGAAAAAATAATGATTGGTTAATATTGAATAAAATTAAGTTGAATTTATTGGATTTTAAAACACTGATCAAAGTCAAGAAGTCATACGTTTAATATACTGCGTATGTATTGTCTTACTAGTGTTTCTCAAAGGGTTTTAAAAAAAAACCAAATCAGGTATTTTACAAATAATAATAATATTTTTTAATAATATTTATTTGATGAACACAAAAAGTTAATTTAAACAAATTAATTATCTAAAATGTTTATGAAGATTTAATTAAAATATATAATTATTTACTTTTAAAAACAAACTTTAAATTTATTTTATTATTTTAAAAATATGTTTAATATTGAAGATTAAATTTTAATATACCAATTTAAAAAATTATCTTTAATATATTTATAAATTATTTTTTATTTAATATTAATTAAAATTTAATCAATAGAACTTTATAAAAGCTCGTCTTTCAGTTTGGTCCCATTTTATTTATAACAGAAAACAGAAATTATATGAAGACTAATTTTTAAATCAATTTTTTAACATTGTCTAATAATTTGACTTGTTTAATTATAATAATTAATAATTATTTAGTTTAATTTAATTGTTTAAATGTACTAGTCAAATATGATAATAAAAAGAAATTTTGATTTCCATGTGAAATTCCGAGTTAGAATACTTTTTTATTCATCAATAATTTTTGCTATATATTTATGTTAATAAAATTTTTATGCTAATTATTTCAATTTCTTAATTTATGCATAATAAAAATTAAGAAAATTAATGAAATGGATAAGTAATAATTTTCGTTTTCAAATAATCAATATAATATTTGCATAGAACTCATTATAGTTTATAATTTTGGAAATGTGATTTTGAAGGTTCGGTGAAATATTATTAATATTTTCATTATTTGTTTTAATTTAATATATTTGTTTTAATCTATAAATAATTTCGTTAAATTTTAAAAGTATCTTTTCGACAAAAAATTCAATTTTTATTTTTATTTTTTAATACAAAAAAACGATTTTTTTACAAATTTTAAGATAATTATTATTTAATAAAATAATTAAAAATTAAATATTATACAAATATAATTAAATAAACTAATTTTAAGACAAAAAATATTGTTATTTTTTTAGCATAAATATCTGTTTCAGATAATGGTAAAATGTAACAAAATGGAATAAAACCTTGGCAAAAATAATTCCAAGGTCACATTTTCTAAAATTTCATATACTTACGTAAAATTACATTAACCATGCCAAAATAGTAATTATTTTTAATAAATAATAATAATAATAATATTGTTATTATTTTGAATTTGTATTATTGAAGAAAAATATTCCAAATATTTCCTTTGGAATTTTATCTCGCATTACTTTTGTAAAGGGAAATGATATATATTTTCTAATATACAGAAAACTAAATCACTTAAGGAGGCTTTTATATTTGACAGAAAATTGTTCTACAATAATAATTTTAATAAAATCAGGTAGTGTATAATACAGATTAAAATCATATTCGATATTTCTTTTTGGTATTTATTGAAGTGCAGTGATTAACACCTTTCTGGGATATAATGTAAGTTCTCAAAAAGACGTAAAATAGTTGACTTACAATCCAAAGTAAATGAACAGATCAAAAATGAAGTAACCTACGAGGGTGGGTTGAAAAGTTCGGTTAATAATAAATACGGCTGTGCCATATTTAAATCTTTGTATACAAAAACAGAACTATCACAAACATTTGGTAAATGAATGTAAAAAAGACTCTTTCTATTTTAGGGGCTCGGATAAATTCTACTTAAAAGAAAATAAATAAAATTTTAAAAAACTAAAAATGTTTATACAGTGTTCATAATTATATATTTGGCTTCGTTTATACCATGCTGTCTTTATAAACACCATGACGTTTGTAAACGCCGATTGTTTTAATGCGGCGTCTAGGCGCTGGTGGCGACTATGCAAGGGCGGTATTTATTTTTTATTGAAATATAATTTGAATAGTTCACATTCATGATTAATTAATCTGCAATATTACTCAAATACAATTTTCAAAGAGTAGTACAGTTCAAAGACTGTGAATATATACATCCAACCATTATTCATAAACACGACGATAGACTACATCAGAATATTTTTGCACAGTCGAGGGTGATGATTTTTTGCTTTTTGTGGGAAATCGTTAATTTTTTCTTATTTTCAACAAGGTGGTGCAGCCCCACACTTCGCGCTTGGTGTGCGAAATTTCATATCAACACTTTAACAAAACATGGATTGGTCGTGGTGGCACATTATCTTGCTAAGCAAGATCTCTTGATTTAACTTCATTAAATTTTTTCTATTGGGTATTTAAAGAATATAATTTTTAAACACCAACCAAAGAATCTATAGCAATTGGAAACAATAATTATACAGAAATTTTCGAAAATACCCATTAATATGTGTCAAAATGATATGATTGCTTTTATTGACCGCCTTGTCAAATTTATTGAACTTGATAGCAAACAAGTTGAGTAAAATAAAACTTAGAATGACTTACTAATTCTTCATCAAAAATATGTCATGATTTTTTTCTAAATTATGAAATTTTTATCACATATATTCCTAATGACTTTTGGGACACCCTGTATATACAAATAATTTCTAAAAATTCTCCATACAGAGCAATATGATATTCTAAGTTCAACAGAGCAGCGTCTAATTGATGTTATTCGAGAATTTCCTACACCTAGAAGATTTACTGACCGAGGTGGAAAAAATTTAAGTTAAAACTGTTCGGGATCTTGCAAAAATCATGTATTATTAGTCCCAAGACAATCTTAAGACATTTGAAAGCGGTTGGTGCGATTAAAGAGGTAGGCTCGTATTTTTTGAAACATTAACAAAACTAAAATATTTAAAATTTTTCAAATCTTTATTTTCATGCAATGATAAAAAAATCGTTTTAAGTCGTATTAGACCAAATGATGAAAAATAAGCTCTCTCTAATAACTGAAGACATCCAGCACTATTAGTCTCAACCCCTTAGCACAAAGCCTGTAACTATTCTTAACTGTATTGTGGTCCATGAGTGGTTTTATAAATCTTTCACTGCTATATTCTGTGCAGACTTACAAAAAACAAAACTGCTTCAACTAAAATAATGCACCAAAAATTAAGCATTAAGCAGTCTTCGGTGGTCAACTGGAAAGGAAAAATTCTGTTGCGTGACAATGTACGATCATATTTATACAAAAAGATTTTTCAAAAGCTGATTGAACTAAGAATATCGTCTACAACAGTGGCCTTCAACCTGGACGATATCGCCCACTAATGGGCATTTTGAAATATTGGGTTGGCGTAAGGAAGAATGAGATTGTTAATATTACCATTTCCCAAATCTTACCTCGTAGAGTGTGGATTCAGTGCAGTATCTAATCTTCTCACCAAGCAAAGATACAACCTGGATATTGCTAAGAGGGATGATTTGAGACTGCATCTCACTCACCTGAGACCAAATATTAATTTCTTGGCATCGAAACATCAAGCACAGGGGTCTTATTAACTCTTTCAACTACTATACTAGTTGTAGATATTCCATTCTCTTTTTTCAATAAAAATTATTTGAATTTTAAAAAGTTTTCAAAGTTTGGATGGACGATAGATTTTTTTATAGATAGGAATGTAGCAAAAGTGGGCGTTAGGCTGAAAAAGGTTGAAGGCCAATAGTCTACAGTATTTTCCTTTCAGGAAATAACAATTTATAACTCATCGCATTTTTCTTTATTATGGTTCTGTTTCGACATCTTTTAATTCAGGTAAACAAATGAAATTAATAAAAAAATTAATGATTCGTCCTAATTAATTGATTTTACTAATGGATTTATTAAAATTCAATTTCAACCTTATATATGGCCTGGAATTCCAATTAAAACAGTCTATGACGGAAACACCGGAAACGTAATTCACCAAATAAAAATATCTTAGTGCAATTTCAATATTAATATATATATTAAAATGTTTCACTTCATTATTTGTTTTAATCATCAAGTGAATTTTTATTATTAAATAATGATATTTTATATTTAATGATATTTAATATTAAGTAATGGAATTTCCAAATTTTTTGTTGTAGTTACAGAAACTTAATAATAATCAACGTGTTCCAAATATCTTTTATTGTTAACATGTATTTATAAAATTTCCATAAATAACCTTGTTGAAAGTTAGATATAGTCAGCCACCAGTTCAGGTATTGCTTTTCCGTTTCTTCCCAAATGGATTTCTTCTGCAGACGAAACTGTACGTAAAATTTCCACCCGGAATCCGATATATCCAACAAGCTTTGGATGGAGTCAGTGATTATAATAGACATATTGAAATTATTTTGGTGCAGTTTTACAATTTTCAGTTGTACCAGTTTGGATTCTGTACAATTTAATTCAATAATGCATTAAAATTACACTATGAAACCTTTGCCCTCAGCTCTTGTTTTAATTGATATTTGCTTTTCCTTACCTCTTCCTTGCCTGGTTAATGACCATATTGAAATGTCATACTTTGTTTCCGCTGCGAGATCAGAAATTCTGTCTCGTAATTGATCTGGATCTTTGATCTTAATATTTTTAATTATAATACCCACATTTGTATGTGGAAAGCCTTAATGGAATAATAGAGAATATAATAAATTATAATATAAAATTATAAATATTTGTTTAATTATAAAAATGAAATGAATTAGCCTAAAATTTTCCTTTGGGAAAAAAATTAAATTTCACTGAGAATTGTAGCGAAAGTGATTATAAATTATAATCAATTGATAACCACTAAAATAATTTGATAAATATGCATATCATTACAATTAAATTTTAAAATAATGAATTAAATTAAAACGATGAAACAAAAATATATCGAAAAATTATAATTATTATTTATTAAATATTATTATTTGAAAATCAATTAATGGCCATTTGTTAATTTAATTTTATATTAACGTTGTTCCAATTTTTTTTTAAAAATGTGAAAAAATTTTATAAATAAAATTTTATTTATATTTTTAATAGACTGATATTTTTAATTTTAAATACTTTATATCACTGACTCTATAAAGCTAATATTAGGGCGTGCGTTGAAAATGAGCTTTTCCTTATCAACTTTGAATATTTATTTACTCATAAACAGAAAAAAATACAAGATTCAAAGTAATGACTATTATTAGCAATGACTTTGGTCAATTTTCAGGACGTTGACAAATTCCTCGACGAAAAACATCCTTATCTTTGGTGGCTACGCAGTCAGTAACCAAATTTTAAATCTGTTCGAAGGATTGGAAGTGCTGTTCCGCAAGCAAATGAGTCATTAATCTAAATAGATGGTAGTCAGTAGGGGCACAGTCAGGTGAATAAGCCGCATGCGGTACAACTTCCCATCGAAGCTTTCCTAACAATCCATGGACTTGTGGCCAGGCATTTTCATGAACAAACATACTTTTTGTTGTCTTGCTTCGCAATAGATTTAGTATCATTAGGGTTATTTTTGTGTCTTTACATATAAAAAATGAGCTGAAAGAGATATTAAATGATAATCTTGGATGATCCTTCATAACCATTCTCTAGAATACATTGCAAAAGTAGGAAGGTTGCAAATTAGATTAAAAATATATAAAAGAAAGTGCTTTAGATAAAATCAAAAAGGACCAGCCATAAAAGAGTTCAGTTATTTACCAAGTCTTTTAAATTGCCCCATTTCAGATAAAGCTTTTCAATGGAGAAATTAAATTTTTTTTCTCTTATCTCAGTGATTTAACATTTTAATTTTATATTTATTAATAAAACAAGAAACATATTTTGAGACCCAGTTTAATTAATTGATTTTTTTTATTTAACATTGAGAAAAAGTGGTTTTAAAAAATTAATTAAATTAATTAATTATTATTTATTATTTATCAAATTAATGTTGTTAATTGATAACATCATTTTGCAAAGAAAGATAAAATCTAGAAGATGATTTTCATAAATAGATTTTAAAAATTCCAGACTTAATTATACTAAACTACTAATGATTAATAACAACAATAATGATAATAATAATAATAATAATAATAATAATAATAATAATAATAATAATAATAATAATAATAATAATA
>JBBMKC010255991.1:0-10089 GCA_037834085.1 Bipalium vagum | reverse complement strand
TAATAATAATAATAATAATAATTAGAATATTCTATGTATATAAAAAGAGCTCAATCTTTTGAACATTAAATTTTTTAGAGTTTTATTAAATCTTTCTATTACTATAACTACTTTGTTATAACTACTAGTTAGTTGTCATAACTAACTTCTTATTATTAAAACTACTTTTCCTTCATTTTCTGTTGAGTAAATTTCAATCACATTATCATCACAAAAATCTTCAAATGTTTTATTATAAAATTCAGTACCTTTATCAACCCAAAGTTTTTTTGGAACTCTATAAGAATCTTCAAATATTTTATCGAAAACATTTGTAATTGATTGACCTGTTTTATTTTATAAAGAAACCGCGAAAGCAAAACGAGTATATAAATCAATAACTGTTTAATTATTTTATAATCTTTGTCTCCAGGAACAAATGTAAGATCTGCAGACCAAATATCATCTTTATTATTAAGTTAAAGTAACTTTAAAAATTTTAAAGTTTTCTGAATTCCTTATGAAGTTCATTTGCAAGTATTTTTGATTTTTCATGAATGATAAATTTTGTTTTTTCATAGTGTTTTTCATTTGTGAGCAATTTTGAAGATCTTTCTAATACTAATCATAATACTAATTTCTAATACTAATACCTTGCTCTTCATTAATAATTTTACAATTGTTCTTTCAAATTTTTCTCTTGGAGTTGGATTTTGAATATTATTTATTTCGTGAATCGTGTCTACATGTGCAACATGTCTATCTTTTAAATCTGCTAAAGAAGGCATTGAGGTCAGTGAAAATTATTAAAATATAATTAAAATATAAAATAATACAAAAACTACATTTATCTACTTTTGAAAAAAAATACAAAACTTCAACGCCAAATATCTTCGAACTCTTTAAACATTTTCAAGTTTTTACTTCAAAGTTATCGAGAACATGTATGTGCACTATATGTATCTCACTATATAACTTTTATTCTTGTAGTAAGGTTACTTGTGCAACTTGAATTTTACATACACACATACACAATTTCTCCCTTTTATATAAATCGTCTATCCAAATATAAATTGAAGTGGAGTAAAATTAAAAAGTTTGAAATTTTGATTACATGTGGATACTTACATCCTCTACCACACCTCATATGTATACACACAAAATAACATTAAAAAATTTTTTTCTCCTAAATATTACTAAATTTTGAGAAGCTCAACGCCAAAGATGAATGATGATGACTGAAGAAAAATTTTAAAATATAATTGATGTGGGAAAACCAAAATATATAACTTTTAATGGTGAAAAATGTGATTGATCATGATTGATTGTAATATTGTAGAAGAAAGATTTCATAATGGTAGAAGAATAAATATTTTCTTTGATTTTCTTTTGAATACTGTTCCAATAGGATATAAAATAATTGAAAGACCAAAATTCCCAAGTTATCATCCTTTAATTACAAGAAATATTTCTGAAATAAAAGTTAAGACATTGGATAATAACAAAGAATTAGTCAATTTTAATGAAGAAATAAGTTTTACAATTCACCTCAAGCAAGTTTGAGTTAAGAAAATAAAAAACAATTAAAAATTTAGCTAAACAAGATGATCCAACTTTGTTGGAGTGTCAGGCTTAATGCGTGTCAGAGTTTAAATGAGATAATTGAAAATACAAGGTGGCACACTAAAGTTCCAACAAAGTTGGAGTTGCAAAGCAATGACTGTCTACCTTATGTTTTAAAAGACATAATTAAAAAATTAGTTGGACTACTAATAACACCCCAAACTATCAAAACAACTCCAACTTCGTTGAATCATGATGGTAAAGGAATTAGATTTAGTAATAATAAAGATTATAAAATTATCTTGAATGAAATAATTCAGTAGGGACAATTAATCACCCCGTGGATTTTATATTTAAGTAATTTAAATTAACTTATTTATTATTACATTGTTAAATGATATAATTCAGGGGACTACTAAAGGTTCAACGAATTAGTTCAACTAAAATAGAAACAATTGAAAATGTTTGGTCATCAAATTCCAAAACATATTTTGTAATGATTGATAAAAATAATAATGAAGAAATATTTGATTGAATGCCAGATAAAATTATAGATGTTGCAACGAAGTTGTCAGAGCCTTCGTCTAAAGATAATAAAGGATATAAAACTAGAAAAATAAATATATTTTAACAACAAGTTTATTGGTGAATTTCCACTAAAATTAATGTTAATATTTTTACAATATTATAAAAGAGTAATCTATGGCATGCAATGAAAACTCAAATTTACAAGAAAAATTGATATTGATAAAGAGATATTTTATAGAACAAAAGGAAATTGGAAATTAATATTAATTGATTTAAAACTATTTTTCCAAAATTAAAATTAAATCCAACTAGTGAAATCTTTTGGAAATACATTTTCGTTATGACCTCAAGATTTTGAATGACTAAAAAAACTGTTTTAGTTATGAAACTTTTATCACAGATTTCAAAATAATAATTAGATTGATTTTTACCTGTATTTGATTCTTTTAAATATTGTGGTTAATTTTTTTAATCATTTTTAATAAAGTACATATTGTTGTACATAAAGTACATATATATTGTAAAATCTAAAAATGTTATTGTCGATGTTGTAAAATCATAATTTATAGTAAAAAAAATGAAATGTGCCAATCATTATCATATAAAGATTTTAAAAATTATGTAGTCCAGTATAAAATTTTATAATTTTATTTTTAATTTGAGATTTAACAAATTCACAAAAGTTCATTTTTTTATTTCATTCAACATAAACAACGGTTTTCTGAATATAAACAAAATGTGTTGTAAAAATTGAACTGAAGCTAGATGATTATAAAAATAAACTTTTATATTCAATATTAACAGAAAAAGATTTTAGAATAAATACAAACATAAAATCTGGTAAACATGATATATTGCTTATAACAAAATAAAAAAGCATGAGATCAGTTTGATGATGAGAGGTTTTATTTAAATAATATCAAAAAAATTAATAAATAAATTATTAAAATTGATAATAATAATGATAAATTAATAAATAATATTAATAAATTAGGTTTTTTGAACAGGAGCTTACGATGTTTCCAGTGTTATTAAGGTGTTTATGAGTGAACCTGATCGGACCTGGACCTGTCGTCTAAAGTATCGGTGAGAGTTGCTATCATTGTTTTATTTAAATTAACATTTAATTCTATTTATTAATTGACATTTTTTTGAGATTTTGATTAGCTGATTGATTGATTATAATTCTTTATTTTTGATTTTCTGGAATTTTTGAGACATTAACTTTTAAGATTGTGTGATCACCATTGTAAATGTGATAATTGAAATAAAGTTTTTTTCGTAGTTGTTTTGAGTCATTTATTTGCGAAAACGTTTTGACAGAATTGAAGGGATCAGTAAAGTTTACGAGTTAAATGTTACGAAAAGATTTCATAGTAATTGAATAGCCTAACACTCTATTACATTATAGGATTCATATTCATTAATAAATTTATTTTCTTTAAGCCTGAATGGAAAATGATATTGTCAATTTTATAAAAAAGTATAACTAAAAACAATCATGAAGATACGATAAACCATGAAAAATAAGAAACATTAAAAAAAACAAAGACAAAATAAATGATTAAAAATGAAGAGTAATAAAATAATTTTTAAATTATTAAGAATTATCCTTTTTTTAAAAATGAGAAGATTCACAATCACCTATTATAAATAATATATTTTTAAAAATTGTAACAGGAAAATATCCAGGGGAAATACATTTAAATTCTATAACCCATTACATATAACAATAAACTGGTTCTGGGTCGTATATGATAAATGGTTAGAAAACTGCTATGGAATTATAAATAATTATAATGAAACAGGAGAATTATTCACCCAATTGCAAACATTGATTCCATTAATCTTGATTCTCATAATTTATATTATTTATATTTTTCCGTTACTGCGAAACGAGATAACTTGGAGTGAAAGGTTTCAATCTTCGGTTGTGAAATAAAACACATTTCCAGGTTACGTGTGAAAGGTTTTTTACATTACACAAAAATATCTTGGGAAAATAATTGTTCTTTATTGAATATTTAAACAAACACAAATGGTGACAAATATATGGGATGGAATTTTCATATTTTTTCAAAATAATTGCGTAAATATTAATGGAACAGGAAACGAAAAAGGATAAAAGATTTCTCCTTAAGTGTTTTCCTCATTAACCAAAAGAGTCAGAAAGCACTGATGGACCATGTGATATGACATACCATGATTAACTCTGCAATTCTCCTTTCCATCAGTCTCTGTCCCTTGGAAGGCTTTTATAACAATGATATTCTATACAATTTAGAAGAGATTTTGCACATATCTCGTGTATATATTCTAATTGCCAAAGGAACATTTTAACCTTTTACTCATAGTCATCCCGTGTCTCCGTAAGTGTGAAATAGTAAGAAATAAAATAAAGAAATCTGCTTGTACGTATTATAACAATTATTGATTTACCAAAGGTGTTTCCCAAGTCACTTCAAAATGAAAACATATTTATTATCATTAACAAATATGCAGGCTCCACTGCAATTAATGTAAATGTTATAATCAGTCACGGATGCATGGAGGCTAGAATTGTGGAAATGTTCTGCTGATAACATGGTCTTTGGCAAACTGTTTTGTAACGGTAGATATTATTAGAGATATGTCAGGCGCCCATGTTGCATTTAAATAGTGGAACGACGTTTCCTATTCTTTCCGAAATCCAGTAGAACATACTCTTTAATATTAAAAGATACGGATAGGAGTACAATGTTTGGAGACGCACTTCCTTTTCATACATACAGATGAATTTTGTGTTATCCTCTTAGTTTAGGCAGACTAGATGACATAATCCTTGTGTTTATGGTGCCATCCACATAAAAGCATACTTTATCAAAGAAGAACGAATATAGTGGTGCAAATAGTGAATATTGATTTATTACTCATAATGAAATGATAAATATTAATTGATTAAAAAATGAATTTGCTTTCAAAACCCTGGTTTTGTTTTGACGTGACTGATTAAACACCCTCTATAATAAAATATCAAATTGAGACCGGTCTTAATCGAATTATTTCACATAAAAACGTTTCTGAAATAAATTCATTTAAATTTTTAAAATTGTGCAAAGGTTGAACAGTGTTACACGACGATTTTTATTTCTTTACACAAATAATATACAAAAATTCCAATATTATTACAAATAAAAGCAACTGGTTCAAAAGTAAAGCTTAAGTAATTGTTTAAATTGAGGAAAAGAACAGTACCGGTCTAGGAGTAGACAATGATGGAGCCGTCGTATGTTCCTACGATCTCCAATGACTTTGCGGCCTTTGTATTACTTATCCACAGTCCTGCTCGACCACCGACATTGACATACAAAATCTGAGGGAAAATGTAAGCGGTCTTGTTCGGCCAAAAATTGGAAGAATCGCAAAGATCTTTGAAATGTGCAACGACCAAAAGCCCCACATCCGTAGAACATATTCCGTTGAAAATATTTATGTAAAATGTTCTCGAGTTAAAAACCTTTTTCTTATTAAATATTTGTCTACCCACAATACTAAAATAGTGAAACTTTTGTTTATGTAAATACGTAAGGTTCCACGGAAATGAATTTTTTAAATTACCAATGCTGAACCACGACTCCAACGTGTCTGACGTCTTGACATCAAAGAGCAAACTTACCACAACCTTATCATTGTAATCTCTCACAGTCACACTCATCGACTTTGGTCTAATGTTATCCCATTCATCCAAAAGCACACTTCTGAAGTTTTCAAAGTTTGTATTCACGGCTAAGACAGTGCTTGATGATCCTCCTGTACTATTCTTATAAAACAAATATGAACCAATACCGGTTCCAGATAAAATTCTAAATAAAACAAAACTACCAGACTTTGCTTTGTAAGATTTCTGTTCAATTATTCCTTTAACTCGAGAAGAATTAGATCGTGGTAAATAACAGGAACCATTTTTCAAAACGAAAAATTTTCTATGGAGTTTGAAACAATCGGAACTACAGCGTAATTTACCAAAGCTGTCAGCATGAATGAATAGCACCAAAAAACTAAATATAAGTAAACGACAAGTACCAAGCATAATCGGGTCTTGAGTTATGTTAAAATATTTATGGAATAATGATAGCATGGACTGGACTGGATATTTCATATTGATTGGTTAACTTTACTTTTGGAAATTTCAACCCAGCTTTAGTGAATTATGAAAGTAAAATTGAATATTAGCTATTATCTTATTTGTTACCTGACAGATATTTGTAATAATAATAATAATTATTATTATTATTATTTTTATTATATTTTTCTTGTTTTTACAAGAAAATAATAGAATTTTTAGTAAACAATTCTTAATCAATAACTCAGTCCAAACCAAACTTTTATAATCAAAAAATTTTCTTTTGTCATCGAACCATGTCTGAAAACATGATATAAGCATATTTTACCAAATCCATATCATTCGAGACTAACAATTTTATATCCTAAACAAGTCGTGATGTTACTCGCAGATAAAATGGAAAGATTTATTACTATTTATTTATATTAAATAAATAATACATTTCTCATGAAAAATTTAGAAGATATAAAACTTTATGCAAAATTTTGTAAAAATCATTGGGATTCGACAATTTTATATTTAAAACAAAATGTAACATTAGTAACAGATATTTTTGAAAAATATAGAAAGCTATTTATTCTAGGTCCTTGTCATTTCGTTTCTACATCTGTATTATCTTGGCAATTATGATTATTAAAACTGAAAATAAAATAAATTTTATTATCGATCAAAATATTTTTGAAACATTTGAAAAAGGAATTAGAGAGGTCATCGAACAACATCAAGAACAGGGGGAGTAGAGAAAATTATAAAAAAATGTACAAAAATAATGCTTTTTATTTTAGTTAAATCATGGATCTCGATTTATTTTATCATTTTCTCTGCTACTGCTTGTAGTATTAGTATTGGGAAAAACAAAGATGAAACCCAAGATAAAAGTAAATTTTTTCAGGTCACACATAAAACTAAATTTCATGATCACAAATACCGTAAAAGTACATTTCAAGGTCAAACGTGTATGTGTGTATACATGTGCATATCCATATATGTATATCATTTTCCATTCAGCATTTCACACAGACATTGATTCATATGATTCTCATTTACATTGAAAATGATGTAATCTTGAAAATGCTATGTAAATTCGATCCCTTGGTGCTTTACGTAATAACACAAGATCAATTTTCAACCTGCCAGTTTTTCCCTTACAGAATAAATTAAAATTGGACTCGTCTATCGACATTAGGTTTTCCATCAACTCTGGATATTTAATGGCTTAACCATACCACTTATTCTCAAATAAATGTGTCAATCTCTTAATATTCCTGATTTTAATGTACTGGATTTCGGATATTTTAATTCTATTCAATCTATTCAATACCAACACTCTCCAAAGAATATCAATGAGCTCATAGATATAGTTCAACGTTCCTGGGAAGAGCAACCGGTGGAAAAAATTTAGAATATATATTTGTCATTCCAAACAGCATTAGGATCATCAATGCTAGTTGAAGGTGACAATACTTATAAATTACAACATATTGCCAAAGCTGCGGAGAGAAACGATGAACGACTTCCTGTAATGTTAAACTGCAGCCCAAAAGCTGTTTAAATACAAATTAATTAATCTACCATTGAAAATATTTGTTTGTTTAATAAAATGCTCAAAAGAGACAATATAATTAGGGTTCTTAATAATAGGTTAAGGAAATTCAGTGTTTTAATAAAAATTTTAATGAAGGATTACACTGAAACATTATATGCCCTAATAAGAATAAACATTCCCTCGTCATCGTGCTGTACTTTTAACGATTTAAATCATTTCATTGTACTTTTCTAATTAAATTATAAAAGACAATCTTCAAACGAAAACAATAATCGGGATATCAAACAAGAATTTGGTTAACGTGGCCTTCGATATTGGAAACAAAGATTTTCTTAGCGTTAACACATCAAAAACCTATTTCCAAGGAAAACTTAAAGAACTTCACACGTTCCCCATCAAATTTCTTGCCTCGAGCCTCACTGATCTGCGATTCACTGGAGTCAATTCCAATCAGCTGCTTGGAATAAGAAATCAAGTTAACTGGCCCGTGCCACTCCCAACATCGATAATGTTTAGACTTCCTTCTCTGAAATCATTAATCTGAACTCCTCGCCGAAATAGTCTCATTTACGTATCACAATCTTTATTAAATGTTTACCACCAAACACCGATGATTATCTTCTTGGGATGAAAGCTTGCCTTCCACATGTTTTGGGCCATGCAAAAATGTATTCCGCACGCATTAATTTCTTCTTTGTGTCTTTTTCATATGATAGGCTTTCATCTGATCTTTGTAATATATTCGAAGGATTGTTTCTCTAAACAAAAACATTGGTTGAAACAACCTATTTTCTTTATTTCTACCTCTTCTTGAATTCTTTGACTTACCCTGATAATTTCTCTTTATAAAAGAGCTTTTACTTCATTGTAAGCATTGATATTACCTTATCATATTCCCAATTCAATGGGAAATTTTATCATAAAGATTTTTCTAGATGTTCTTTTCTATTTTCGCAGACAAAAATGGTAAGGTTCTGTCACTATCCATTGTTCAATGTTCACGTGGTTTATTCTTTTTTCCTAAATCGTCCAGGTTCTTTGGCCATTGTCCTTCTTTGACCTGAGACTTTCTTTGGAGGAAAATATTTAGTGAGACATAAGCCCTACTTTTCAGTTTACCTTTACCTGTCACTATATATATGACGTTTGGTCAAAATCAGAAAGGGTGAAATTTCAAAAATAATATAAGACATAAAACAAATAAAAACATTTGTAGAATTACAACTAAAATGGGATTTGTTGATGTTACTGAAGATCATTCTTTATTAACAGTAAATAGAAAAGAAATTAAACCCAGCGAATTAGAAATGTGTAAAACAGAATTAATAAACAAAAACTTTCATTTTCAAAAATTAAATATCTCTCAACAACGGAATTTTTTTGATATTTATGAAAATGAACCAAAACTTTTATATTAAAATGGTCATTTATTCAAGGATTCTTTTTAGGAAATGAAAGTGCAGGATTTTTGTATAACAAATCAGGAATAAAATATTGATGTACTTTTAATAATCAAGATTTTGATTTTTTACATAAAATGTAAAAATACATAAAAGAAATATTTGATGTTGAATGTAAAATTTATAATACAAAGAAAAGCAGTTCTGTATTTAAATTGAATATTTAAACTTCTAAAGTGTTTGCAGAATATTTTTCATCTCACTTTTACATATCTGATAAAATATGTTATAAAAATAAATTTATATCTGATTATATTATAAACTCCTCATTAAATATAAAATGTTGATTTTTTATTGGATTTTACGTAGCAGATTTGTTAAGATCCTAAGTGGGTGCTTAAAATGATGTTAAAAGTCGGAGCTTGATTTTAACTTAGGTCTCAACGGTTGAAGGTTGCAAAAGGTTGTGTTCGTTAAAATTATTTAAATGAACTAAATTAACGAAATAGGTTTAATACTTTTATTGAAAGCGAATTAAAACTTTATTTTACAAATGAGTGATAAAAATTCTGACCGATGATGATTTTATTAATTGTAGTTATTAATTATAAAAATCATCTTGCTCTTAGGCTCAGAGGTCCTCAATAAAGAAAAACAAATATATTTCAACGCCCTACTTAGCGTGTGAAATATGACCAAAAAAGAAACAAAAGTTACAACCTAAGAAACGGAGCTCAAAAAATTATTTGATGCTCAGGGCCTAGCCTGAGAATTTATTTATTATTATTTACTACAAACCCTGTCCTGCCTAACAAGACACGCTTCGTTAATTAAATTATAAAATAAATTTACTATAAATCGAGACCAGTCTTACAAATTAATTTGAAAGCCGGGTTATATTATATTATCCAATATAACTATTACAAAATAAAATATAAGATATTCTTGCAAACTTAAGTATATTATGAAAC
>JBBMKC010255980.1:0-10090 GCA_037834085.1 Bipalium vagum | reverse complement strand
AATTATCTAAAACTTTTATTAAAATTAATTAAATTATACAATTTTTTAAAAACGATTTAAATTTATTAAAATAATTAGAAAACATTAAGGATTAAATTTATTATTATTATATTACTTTAAAAATTATTTTAAAAATATATATTATTTATTATTTAATATTAATTAAAATTTAATCCTTACACTGTTAAAAATTTAATTTTGATCTTGTCCTCCGACAAACTAAATCTGGGTAAATACGATTTTCAAGAAAAGCTGATTTCATTGATTAAGGTTTCGAATTGACAGAATTATACGAAATTGAATTTGACTTATCTAAGTGTGATTACATAAACTTATTAAAACAATTAACCATTTACATAAAATTTCAGAAGTCCTATTTTTATTTAAAATAGCATCTTTGGCAAAAATTTTAAAAATGAATGTTTTGCGGTGCTTTAAAATTTGATACATACATTAGTGCTCACTCAGTATTAAAATATGTTCGAAAATCTTTGGACGAAAACCGGGAATTTTAGAATCCCCTCATCAGAGAAGTGAGGAAAAAGATGTGGAAGATTAGGACTGGAGTAAAGAAAAAAAGAGGAAAAATTCAATCGTTAATTAATAATTAGGATAACTAATGGAAGACTATCAATATAATAAAATGAGTATTTATCAGGACGAGCATTATTTGAGAATTCTCCAACTTATTCATTTTTAATTATGTAATTCATTCCATGGGAAGCTTCTCCTCATTCACGCTTCAGCAGTACAAAGAGTCCGCTAAAATAATTAGACGTAAAATATGAGAGACATCAAATTAAATCTTTCGAGAGACTGTTGGCTGCATTAAAATCCACTCATGAATAATTTATATAAAAGTATTAATGATAATTAATTAGTTATTTTTCCAAAAAGAACAGTGAAATGAATTTGCTAATTAGTCTTTGCAGAGCTGATGTTCGGGGATGACCCAAAGATTTTGCTGATTGTCTCCCTGACAAATGCGATCAACGGTAGAGTGGATTGAAAGTAAATGTCTTAATTTCTTTTACGTACTAAAATCGCGTTACATTTTTGTATGAAAAGAATATGTTTTTTTGAATATGAATTTTGTAAGTTTGACCAGAGAATAAAGTAGAAGGCTTTAGGGATAAAATTGAACTGAACACCTCACAGTCTTCATGTAACATTCCGGATGTCAAGATTTCTCTATTCTTCAACAATATGGAAAGATTGTTAAAGAATTTACATGGAATCGGAAAGAGCAGCGAGAACATTATACAAAATGTTTAATTTGTACCTTATGGAACACTATGAAAGGGTAATGAAAATAAATACGAGGATTGTTCAATACGTCCGTGAAAAATAAAATAACGACTAATATGTTTACACAGAAAAAAGTTTATTTTTCAACTTAATCCCCGAGTGGGTCTATACACTTCATCCAACGTTTCTCAAGTTTATTAGTTTCTTCTTTATAATAAGATTGATCGAGTCCATCAAAATATTCATTTTCTTATGCCTGGAAAGAGGAAATAATCAGACGGGGCTAAATCGGGAGAATATGGTGGATGTGATAGCAGTTGAAAGGGTAGTTCATACAGTTTTGCCATTGCAACTGCTGACCTGTGAGGCGGTGCGTTATCATGAAAGAACAATACCTTTTTCTTCAACATGTGTGGCTGTTTCACTTTGATCTCTTCATTCAAACGGTACATATGATTTTTTAAGTATGATGTCTTCAGAGTTTGAGCCTTTGAGTTTGAGAGAGAAGAAATTAACAGAAAAAAAATTAACTAGATAAATTAATATAAACAAATTTTAATATCTTAAGCTTTGAGAATTTATATCAGACCTTTCAAAAAGCTTTTGTTTGCAAAAAATATCGATGTTTCTAAATAAAAATATATTTCCTTGTAAATTTCAAGATTTACATACTTTCAGGAAAGCAGTTATTTTGGTTTTAAAATATAATTTAAAATGATGACCCATGATTAAAATAATCAACAGTACCTGATAGTTTTTGTTTAAATCTTGTGTAAAACAATAACGCTGTAAAAATTCAGCGGCTATGTCGTGTGTATAAAATGTGTTAAAATTGTCAAAAACGTTAAAATATGGATAAATTGATCAAAAAAGAAGATTCCAATATTGTAAATAAGCACAGAAGCGGAAGATCATCCACCAGTAGGAGCGATTCAAATTCTGAACTTGTTATTGATTTAATCGGTGATAATCGAAGCATAAAGGCGATCGAGTTATCTGAAGTGTTTTGAATATCTTTTTGACGTATTTATCCAATAATTGGTAAATAAACGTTATGTGCACCTGTTAAAAATGGTGCAATAAGTCTTGGATCCGAAAAGAGTAACGAAATCACGATGTACATCTGTAACATAGCTCAGTTCTCTTCTCTACCCAAATAGGTTTATTGTATTATTTTAAAGAAAATCAGTAATATTTTAATAAGCAAATCTCTATTCACAATGAAATACACTTAAAGACATAAATCCTATTTTCAAGACAACACAATCAACATATCCAGTAATTATCTCATGGCTCTCTGAGATATTTCTCAATGAAGATAATATTTTCTCTTATGATATTATATTTTTATTTTTCCTTATTATATTATATTTTTACTTGTTTCTTTCATTATATATTTATTTACTTGTTTAATGATTTATTGATTTATTGATTGATTTTTTATTTATTTATTTATGTATTGACTTATTTATTTATTTTTTTTTTTTATTTATTTTTTTTTAATTTAATTTTATTATTTTTTTATTTATTTATTTATTTATTATCTATCGAGTATAGAAGAAGATTTTGTTTTACGATGAAAAAAATCTGTTTGGAAAATATTAGTTTTCTATTTTTTGTTTTAATAGAACGATATGTTTTTTAAAATAAATAATTCTTTTGATATGTTGGTTGAGAGCAATCTACTAATTTTGATCATATTATGAAACTGTTTAGTCAACGAATAACGACGAATGAAGTTCATAATAAAAATTAGATCAAAAGCAAAAGCATCAAAGGTTATGTTATCTTTTCTATT
Organism: Bipalium vagum; assembly: GCA_037834085.1. NCBI lineage: Eukaryota > Metazoa > Platyhelminthes > Tricladida > Geoplanidae > Bipalium > Bipalium vagum. The sequence continues at coordinate 7,044 of JBBMKC010255980.1, read as the reverse complement.
ATAATATTAAGTTGAAAGACTAAATTTTCATTCTTCATCCAAAAATCTGTATCAATCAATACGACAAATTGTCTTATGAATACATTAAGTCAAATTAGATTTTATTATTATTATTATTTATTTATTTATTTATTTATTTTTCTTCAATATTCATGGGGAAAAGAATATAAATCAATTAGGACAACTTTCAAATTGGAGAATGAAGGCAGTGAATGTTTTCTTTAGAGATTAAAGGTCTTGTAACGAAACGTTTTAATTAAGATTTAATTTCTATCTTTAAGAAATAACCCAAATAAAAGGTAGAATCAAATCTTTTTCTTTCGAAATTGAGTTTGAGTCGTTAATGATTTCTGATGGGAGAATATGATATAAGAAATTTTTGTCTGATGAAACATAACGACGAGAATCCTCACACAACTTTTCCTGTATGGAATCATGAAAAACTGTTAACAATGCCATGGGTTGTGATATGAAAACGAGCGCATTGTTACAATTAAGTAATACTATTAGTAAACAGCGTCCTTGTACGATAAGCCCGAGCTAACATATCATTGTCTGGCTAGTTATTTTGATGTCTATCTGAACAGCTGTATTATGACGGAATGAAAACGAGACACGGGGTCATAATTAAAGAACATAATGAGAAACTATGTTCAGACTGCGTTGAGATATATCATATGACAAGCTAATTTTACAGAAACATAAAAATGATAATAATGGAAAACGGAGTTTGACAATGAACAAAAAATATATATATAAATGAAAGTGATGGGGATTTAATTAAGACTTTGTATGAGGAATATGAAACCCAACAAAATCAATAATTTGAAAATGACCAGCCATATATTCCACATTCTCCGAGACGAACTCGAAAAGTTGGTTTTGAAAATAATAGAAAATATAATATAAATAAAGAGGGAAATTTAATATTGCCAAAAATATGAAATAAAATGTTAAGAAAATGACCTTTAATTTTTTCCTTTTTTTTTAAAAGCATTAGAGGAAATATATATTTATAAATTTCTAACATTTGTGTATATTTTTGTTAAAATGAAATCAAAGAACAAAAGTAATTCTCTAAATTAATAAAGATGAAAAGCAAAAATTGAGATATTAATAAATTTTTTTACAAAATATTTTCTTGTTTTAATAGAGAAAACAAAAAAAATTTTTTTTTAAAAAATCATTTAAACAATTTTAAATATTTTTTTAAAATTACAATTTTTTAAAATATTCATTAATGACAATATTAATCATTTATTGATTTCTGCTTTGTCCATTTAGTGAATTAATTTATAGTTTTCGTTTTTCGCAATTTTTCTTTCTTTGTCATTATTAAAGTTGCTCATTACATCACAAATTCGTTTTCGTTGGCATTTTTTTCTTCCGTCTCCTTTTGCAGCCAAAAATCTGATCCAGCACTTTAATAATTTTACTTTTTTAGATATAATCGTTAATTCAAATTGTGAGATGACCCTGTGTCATTTTTATAAACGATATTAGTATGCATTTCTTTTGGACTCAATGTTTATATATAGGATGTTTCAAAAAAAAACAACGGGTTGAAATTTTTCTAAAAAGTGAAAAAATTATAAATAAAGTGAAAAAAAATATGTATAAGTTGTTCTGTTGGATATTTTTGAATATTTTAGAATTTTATTATTTTAATTTTTTAATCTATTTTTTCTATATAAAATAAATTTTATTAATTATAATTGTGTTTTGTTTTAATATACATTGTTTAATAGAATAAAAATTTAAATCGTGTTAAAGTTTTAATTTTTTTAAGTATTTTTACATTTAAGTATGAAAATTTTTATTTCTTGAAAAGAGAATATGCGGAAGTTATGATCCACTATTTTATTTACGTAAAACCGAAGCCGAATCTTATCGCACACTTTGTGAGGTTTATGTGAAGCATGTACCATCTCACACTACCTGTGAACGTAAAAAACTACCTGATTTCAGTGTAAAAGATAATAAACGTCCAGATTGTTCTTTTCTATTTGAAGGTCAACTTGAAAGCTTAAGAATTTTGGGCAAGATGTTAAAGGAAAGGATATGCTACCACATAAATAGAACGATTAAAAAGAAAAGTGGCCTGGGAAATTTTGCTGGAACGAGACGAACGAAAATCTTTTGTATATAGGATTGTATCAGGATATGAGGGATTGGTTTATTATATATACACATATAATAAAACAATATAATATATATTTATTATATACATATATTGTTTATATATAATTTATTTTATATATATAATTTTGTCATGAAATAAAAATCAATCAAATATTACAAAATAAATAAATAATTTATGGAAAAATTAATTTTAAAAAGTAAATATTTAAAAAGATCATATTACATTTTTCCTTACGATTTTCTAAAATTGATTTTCCATTTATTTTTCTTGAATATTTTCAGTATTGTTTCTCAATATTTTTTTTCATTTAATTTTTTTGAAATTGTGAAATAAAAATCAATTTTTCAAACATGTGTTTATTATCAAATGAAGTTTATTTTAATTAATTATCATTGGTCTAAATTGTGAAATAAATCAAAAATCCATATGCTTTCTCAAATTCCGTCTAATGATCGGAATTTATTCCTATAATGACCACTTACTCTTGCGTTTTCTTTCATCATCATTTTCGGGATAATGTACGGAATTTCTATCATTGATATTTATTTTTCTTTCAATTCAACTGAAATACTTTAATAATTCATTGTAAAAGTTCAATGGAATGGCTTCTGGAAGAACTAGGAGATGTTGAGAGAGAACCTTTAAAGGGTTACAACTTTTTCATTACACTGAATAAACGATTGCAAAGAAATGAAATAAATAAAGTGCAATAAGGTTTGTTTATGTTACAACATAATTACATCCATTATATTTTTGCTCATACATGATATTACCTTGCCATGATGTTCTTCGTGTTCTTATTTTTGAGAAAACATTAGATACATATGATAAACATATTTTATTCTTTAATTCAGTAACTTTTTAATATTGAATTTTTAATCCTTTTTATTATTTTTTAATTTCAAAAATCAATATTAGCACAACTTTTTCTAAGCTTTAATTTTGGTAATAAGACAAAACCCTTTATAAAAGGTATTAATATTAAAGAGAATAATTAAGAATGATTGAACCCTGAAACCAACCTTCTGGTAGATATACGATAATTGTTGGCAAGATGGAGATTTTAAAAAACAGAAATTGAGAGAGAGATGAAAATTGTTCATGCAGTATATCTTCTTTTTTTTAATCTGGTGACCAATAATTTTTTATTTTTCAAATACACTTTTTTTAAATGAACATTTTTTAACACAAAATTTTATAATACTGTCTTGATACATGTTCAATCTTTTCCTTCAGATCTTCTTCAGTTAAGTTTAATGTTTTTCTTCATTATCTTCAAATGATATAATTATCATGATTTTTATAAAATTATCTTATTTATTATTGGACAAAAGTAGAAAATACATTTTTATTCTTAAAAATTAATTTTTAACATATTTTTTAAAAAAATTTATAAATTATTTTTTATTAAAAAAATGTTTTTTCAAAATATTAAATTTAAAAAAATTAATCATCCATTGATTCGTGCTTTTGTGAATTAATTTCTGGTCTCAGCTTTTTAATTATCAATGATTAACATATTTTTCGTTCTTCATCATTATCAAAGTAGCTCATTACTGCACTAAATTCATATTTTTATCCAATAATAATGAAGATAATTTTATAAAAATGTGCTAACCGATTGGCTATTTCTTTTTTATATGATTATCTTAGTTTTTTTAATATTACATTAATTTTTTGTTCTACTTTGATAGGAGCTAGTATGCTTTTGGATTTTATATTGGTTTTTTCAAATTTCCTGCAATTTAAATATTATTTACCTTATCTATATATTGTTCTTTATTTAATATCAAATTTTCTAATTATGACACTCCTTTCGCTTAAGTTTTTCTTTAATCTTTTACTTTTGTCCAATAATAATGATGAAGAATATTAAAATTGACTGAGGAATATATTGAATGAAAAGATCGAAACATGTCTCCAGAAAGTATTATAAATAAAATCTTGTATGATCAAAAATGTTTTTTAAAGTGCTTATTTAAATATATATAAATATATATTTTTATATATATGCATAAATTCATTAGAGGCCGAAGCACTGCAAAATTGACAACTAACATTTCCTAAAGGAAAAACGTAAATCATGTTAGTACTATAAGGGCTTTTATGTGATTAAAACATGCGTGAGATTGAGACTGTTACAGTCCTTTTCCGATGAGAATTAATTCTCTTACGATTCAGTAAATAACAAAAAATATATTTATATTTATAAAGAAAAGATTTTCTTGAATTCCAAAAAAATTTGTGTAATTATAATTATAATTACACTTTTAATAAATCAATATTTCATACATTTGAGAAATTTTGGCTGTTTAAATTTGGAGAGTTCTTATTATAATTAATATAATACTCTTTATTTTTTGGAGAATTTTACAATTGTTATAATTTTAAATGGAATTAATTTTATATTTTGATTAGTTTAAGCCATAAATAAAATAATAATAATAATAATAATAATAATAATAATAATAATAATAATAATAATAATAATAATAATAATAATAATAATTTATCATTAAAGCTTATTAAATTTTACCAACTTTCCATTCTTCCAATATTATTTGTCTATAAAATCAAAAAATGCTCTTAGTTTCAATCGGTGGTAGCTGAAAATTTTATGATCTGTTTTAAAATTAGATTTATTATTTATTTATGCTTAAAAAGATTTATTTTCGTATAATAACGAAAGTAAATTCGACGAAACAAAAAGATGAAACAAATTGTGTTTTGTTGGAGAAAAAATAATTCCCTACTGATAATAAAGCTTAACAGAACCCAATGTAAAAACATAAATGAACGACGACAAAATTTAAAAGGGTAAAATTAAATTATTTAATTAATTACATTTTGTAAAAAAAAATTTGGTTGAGGAATAAGTTCATTCCGTATTTTTTAATCAATGTAAATCTCTAATTCTTCCATTGATTTTATGTTTTTGTTTAAATGTGTTTTATATTAATTATATATATTATATACATTGTATGGAAAGGAGAGAATATATAACTGAATAATTTTGATACATTTGTTATAAAAAATATTTTTAGTGTTTTAAATAAATGCAAAAAAACAGAATGAACCTTTTCCTCAACCCGATATTATATTAAAATTCAATGAAAAATGATGAACATTTTAGTAAAACAAAGCTTTTAATTTAATAAAACAAATTTTATATTTTATGCAAGTTTTAATTAGAATAATTATTAATTTATTATTAAAATCTAAAAATAAACTGTCTGTAACTAATTCGAGTTTCTAAAATTACTTCGCTTCTCTCTGCAATTATTTTAGGATTAAACTTTGGAGAATTTTCCTCTTAGCAGCCCCTGTGCATCGCAGAGCTTAACATAGAGGACGATGTGCCTTCATTGAGAATATGGTGACATCGAATCCATCTTCGTAAACTCCTTCGCTTTGATTTGTAAAAGATAAAATATTATTATATATACATTTTCTAAGAATTATATTAGAATTATTATTTATTTTTTTATTATTTTATTAAGGTAATTTTTAAATTATCAATAAATTCTCAACCCAGTTCGGAAAATAAAAGAGAAATTAAAACTGGTCTTTATTTATTTATTTACTTGAGTCATTTTGCAAAAATAAGAAAAAATAAATAAACAAGGGCCCAAACCATTGACAACAGCTTTTCCTTAATTATTTATCTTTCTTTATAAAACGATTTTATTCAACAATAATTCCTCAACCTTTATGATGAAGGAAGAAGGTAATTATCAAAACCATCATCAAACCTGGTTCTAGAATCACAAAGTAAACTGGTCTCAAGGAAGGGTCTCATTGTAGGAAATTAAGTTTGAATAGAGTCGAGTAGAAGATAAAATAAAAATATGCCAACAAAAAGAAGTACCAGACAACAGCGGGAAATAGGTTAATAAATATTTTATAAGTTAATAATTAATTTAGAAATTTTATTACCTAACGGATATTGCCAAATAATATCGTACCTGTGGGCTTTCTTGGACCTAACTACTTAGAAGGTTCAGGTCATACTCTTGTTTAGATTCACCAACTGAGAAAGTGGACATAATACGAACGAAATTTGATAAAAACATTTTGTTTATTAAAACGGCAAAAAAATCTAATTTTTTAAAAATAAAATCCTTTGAAAATATTATTTTTAATAATATTTATAATATTTTTATATAATTTATATTTTTTTTTATATATTTTTTAATTTATATATTATTTGTGTATTTTTTTTATAATATTTCATTACAAATACTTTTGTTTTTTTACAACTGAAAATGTCCCGGTTTTAAAAACAGAACGGGTTAGAATGGAATTGCTAAGAAAACACAAAATGACTGGTGTTGAGAAATATTTTTCTTTTTTTACTAATAAATGAATAAAATAGTTTTTATTGATTTATGAAATCGGTAAGGTTTTTAGAATCAAACTAACTAATTACCTTTTTATTGCCGCCTCTTTTAAGAGTTAAGGACATTCTTATAAATTTTAAGGGCTTATTTCATAGGCTTATATACTACTCAATTTCGCCATTGGAGCTTTTTGATTGTTTAAAAAATTTTATTTCTAATTTTAGAAACATCTTTACTCATTGTAAACCGGTTTTTCGGAACATAAATTAAATATTTCAAATTTATAAACAGTTAAGAGTTGTTAACATGTTCTTAAATTACTAAGTATCTACAGCAGAAGAGAAAATAATCAGGACACCATAATTTTTATATCATCTTATTACATTTACAAATACAATCAATACAATACAATTTACAGACAACATTCAGATAAATGTGTACCAGGTTGAGTCAAAAGTCATTAGCGTTTTTATTCAATATATTAAATTACAAGAATAACAAAAAAAAATCACAATCATTCCTCAAAGTACAATCCATCATTTTCAGTTACTTGGAGCCACC